>MDKH01192438.1:0-46029 GCA_005239495.1 Nicotiana undulata
CTTACTTCCTTTGTTCAGTTCATTTATCAGTTATCAATTATCAGTTCAGTTATCAGCTATCAGCTCAGTTATCAGCTATCTGTTCAGTTATCAGTTATTAGTTATCATTATCAGTTATCATTTCAGTTATCAGCTTAGTTTCAGTTTTAGCATTTATAATGTGTTCTTTCAGTTGCTTTACATACCCAATTCAAATGTACCGACATCCTTTTTGCCCAGGGCCTACATCTCACGATGCAGGTAATGATTTACAGGTTGACGATTCAGAGCGCTAGGATTCTCTTAACAGTTATTTGGTGATCCCCAATTCGTTCGGAGAACTATCATTACCTTACAGTCTTCAGTATTTTTAGACAGTCAACATTTTCAGTACTTCATTAGAAGCTTCATTGACTAGAGTAACAGTTACACAGAGTCGCAGGCTTTTTATATTAAGCTATGTTGGCTACCAATATGTTTCAGAATTGTATTAGCATTTCCGCACTTTGATGTATATCATTTAGACTTTCATTATATCAGCATGTATTAGTTTATCTTCCGCATTCAGTATGTTATGATATCACATGTAGATTCATCCAGCCAGTTGGTTCGCTCGGTCACATGCAGTCAGGCACAGAGTGTTGTGTTACGTCCAGGCCCAGCTTCGGGGCGTGATACAAGGCAAGCTTATAAGCCACCTCCCCTATCCTTTGAAGCAACTCAAAAGGCCTAATAAACCGGGGGCTCAACCTGCCCCTCTTCCCAAACATCATAGCACCCTTCATGGGTGACACATTCAGCAAAACTTTCTCCCCAACCATAAAAGACACATCATGGACCTTCCTGTCCGCATAGTACTTCTGCCTAGACTGCGCCGTGAGAAGCCGCTCCTGAATCAATTTCACCTTATCTAATGCTTCCTGGACCAAGTATGTACCCAAGAGCCTAGTGTAACGACTCGACCGGTCATTTTGCGTATTCTGACCCCGATCCCCTAAATGATACTTTCTGTAGCGGCTTATTGTGATCTGTGACTTGCGGGGACGGGTGGTTCGGGATTTGGAAGTGTTTGGAATAGTAAAGGAACACTTGGTTCCTTAAGGTTGGCTTTTAAAGCCAAGTTTGACTTCGGCCAACATTTTGAGTAAACGACATCAGAATCGAGTTTCGACGATTACAGTAGCTTCGTATGATGATTTCGGACTTGTACGTATGTCCGGAATGGGTTTTGGATGACCCAGGAGCATTTCGACGCCAGATAGCGAAATAGAGATTCCTTAAGTTTAAAATTTGGTTTGGAACGTGAGTTTATGTTATCGAGGTTCGAACAGAATTCTGAGACCGGGAATAGTTTCGTTATATCATTCATGACTTGCCTACAAATTTTGGTGTTATGTCGAGTAGTATAGGTCGGTTCGGCGTATTGGAACCGACTTCAAGAACTTAGAAATTCTTAAGTTTGATCCTAGGGGCTTTGGGGGGTGATTTTGAGATTTAGCGTTGTTTCGGGTGTTCCGAAGGCTCGAGCGAGTCCGTATTATGATTTAGGACTTGTTGGTATAATTGGTCGGGGGCTCGGGTGGGCCCAGGTGCCTCCCGGACACCACACGAGGCCAAAAACCAGCTGAAAATGCAGCTGGTGCACCTGATCTGGTGTGACCATAGGTGCGGTTGCCCAGCCGCAGGTGCGGGACCGCTCCTGCGGTCCCAACCTTGAAGGTGCAGGAATGCCGCAGGTGCGAATTTAATTTCGCAGGAGCGGAACCGCAAGTGCGGTCTCTAGCTCCGCAGGTGCAGGCCCAGTCTTCCCCGTCCAACTCCGCAGGTGCGAGCCCCAGCTATACTTTATATTTCTGTCTACCCCTTTCAGACAGTTGTACGTTCATTTTTATTATTTTGTATACTCAACTAGTCGCATGTGGACTTGTGACACTAGGTCTTGGCATACATAGTTGGTTTTCCTAGTATTTTGCTATACTGTATATGTTGGCAAACGATTTTTTTTGAGTTACTTTAAATCAACTTCCTCACTTTCATTGAAGGACTTCTTAAATTAAAACTGAACAAGTATTTGAACATCTCATTTGTTTAAGTAATTTCGTTAGTAACTAGTGTTGGCTTGCCCGACTTCGGTGTTGGGCGCCATCACGACCTAAGTAGGAATTTGGGTCGTGACAACATGGTATCAGAGCTCTAGGTTCACGTAGGTCTCACAAGTCACAGGAAAACCTAGTAGAGTATGGCGGATCGATACGGAGACGTCTGTATTTATCTTCGGGAGGCTACAGGGTGTTAGGAAAACCTCTCTTTATTCTTATTCTATCGTGCAATCGATGGTCTTACTAAATCTCGTTCTTCTATTCTCTCACAGACGGTGAGGACCCGTACAACTGATATTCGAGGCCCGAGAGATGCCGCTACCCCCGTAGTCCCAGGCCATGGCGGAGGCCGGGGGAGGGCACCGGCCCGAGGTAGGGGACGAGGGCATCCCAGAGTTACCCCATTAGCACCCCTACAAGACCCTATCCTTGAGGAGCGGGGTGAGGTGCCCCCAGCAGATCCAGCTCCGATGGATTTCACGACAGCATCGGGCTTCCAGGAGGTCATGGGCCATATGATGCGGTTCACGGATACTATGACTGAGGCTAGTTTATTTCCAGCAGATCCTACTACATCTCAGGTGAGGGGGGGAGTTCAGACCCCTACCACCCAGGCCGCAGGTCATGCATCGGCGGTATATCAGACTCCAGGTACTCTGCTTGCGAGTGGAGCACAGCCAGCAGTAGCACATGAGCTTAGACCAGCTGCGGACAGCGATCCGCAAAAGTTACTTGATAGATAGACTCGATTGCACCCTCCTGTCTTCGGAGGTGAGAGGGGAGAGGATGCCCAGGATTTTATTGATAGGTGCAGGGACAGACTGCACAACATGAGGATCTTGGAGTCCCACAGAGTTGATTTCACTACTTTTCAGCTAGAGGGCAGGGCCCGCAGATGGTGGCAGTCATTCATCCTTGGTAGGCCAGCAGGTTCCCTTCCTCTCACATGGGAGCAGTTCACTCGGCTATTCCTGGACAGGTATATTCCACCCTCCGAGAGGGAAGAGCTACGGTATCAGTTCGAGCAACTGGAGCAGGGGCAGATGACAGTGACGAATTATGAGGCCAGGTTTTCAGAGTTGTCCTGTCATGCCCTCATGATTCTTCCTACGGATGCTGAGAGAGTGCGGAGACTTGTAGTTGGGCTGCACTCAGGTATTAGGGCCAACATGGCCCGAGAGGTGGAGATGGGTACTCTTTGTCAGCTTGTGGTCGAGATAGCTCGTCGGATCGAGGGTTACCGATCAAGGGGCAGAGAGCAGGGTCAGCAGGATAAGAGGGCTAGATTTTAGGGAGATTTCAGAGGCGCCCCAGGCAGGGGCAGGGGTCAGTTCACCAGAGGCCAGCCTAGCAGGCCTCCATACTCAGCTCCTCCACCACCTCCCCGTGGTGTTCCAGTGAGGCCTTATTTCAGTGCCATGCCGGAGAGTTCTTATCTCCCACCAGCCATCAAGGGTTCCTCCGGCGGGTATTCAGGTCATCAGGGTTCTCCCAGTCCTTACTTTAGTGCTATGCCAGAGGTTTCTCACCGTTCCCCAGCTATTCAGGGTTCTTTTTCTTAAGGGCAGCAGGCCATGCCTCTAGTGAGATGCTATAAGTGTGGGGATTCAGGCCATATGAGGAGGACTTGTCCCAGACTTCGAGGCAAGGCTGTTCAGCAGAGTTATCAGCCTACATACTCAGCACCGGCGCTCCGTCCACCCAGAGGTGGAGGACAAGCTGGTAGATGTCGTCCCAGAGGTGGAGGCCAGTCAGGGGGAGCTCATCTAGCTCCTATTCAGTTCAGCGGAGGTTTGTCTTTAGATACTCCAGCCAGATTCTATGTTATTCCGGCCCGATCAGATGTAGTGGCTTCAGACGCCGTGATCACAGGTACTATCTCCGTATGTGGTAGAGAGGCATCCGTGCTATTTGATCCAGGATCTACTTATTCCTATGTGTCAGCTTTATTTGCTTGTTTTCTGGATGTTCCTTGCGAGTCCTTGGGTTCTCCTATATATGTGTCCACTCCTATGGGCGATTATGTGGTGGTAGACCGGGTGTATTGGTCTTGTGTGATCACCTTTTGTGGGTACGAGACTAGAGCGAGCCTTCTATTGCTCGACATGGTGGATTTCGAGATTATCCTAGGCATGGATTGGCTATCTCCTCACCATGTCATCTTGGATTGCCATGCCAAGACGGTTACTTTGGCCATGCCCGAGTTGCCTAGGCTGGAATGGAGAGGTTCCTCAGTTAGTGCGGCCAGTAGAGTTATTTCCTTCCTGAAGGCTCGACATATGGTCGAGAAGGGTTGCTTGGCATATCTTGCTTATGTGTGGGACACCACCACCGAGTTTCCAACTATTGATTCAGTGTCAGTCGTTCGAGAGTTTGCGGGTGTCTTTCCTTCAGATCTTCCGGGCATGCCTCCGGATCGAGATATCGATTTTTGTATTGATGTAGCTCCAGGCACTCAGCCTATTTCTATTCCCCCGTATCGTATGGCTCCAAAGAAGTTAAAGGAGTTGAAGGAGCAGCTTGAGGAGTTATTGGCTAAGGGGTTTATCAGGCCGAGTGTATCGCCATGGGGTGCTCCAGTTCTATTTGTAAAGAAGAAAGATGGGTCTATGCGGATGTGCATTGATTACCGCTAGTTGAACAAGGTAACTATTAAGAACAAGTATCCATTTCCGCGCATCGATGATTTGTTTGACCAGTATGGGTGCCGGGGTATTTTCAAAAATTAACTTGAGATCAGGGTATCATCAGCTGAAGATTCGGTCTTCGGATGTTCCGAAGACGGTTTTTCGTACGAGATATGGCCATTATGAGTTCTTGGTGATGTCCTTTGGCTTGACTAATGCCCCGGCAGCATTTATGGACTTGATGAACAGGGTGTTCAGGCTGTATATTGATTCTTTTATCATCGTCTTCATTGATGACATTTTGATTTATTCACGTAGCATGGGAGAGCACGAGCAGCATTTGAGAGTTGTGCTCCAGACCTTGCGAGAACAGAAGCTATATGATATGTTCTCCAAGTGTAAGTTTTGGTTAGACTCCGTGGCATTCTTGGGGCATGTGGTATCTGGAGAGGGTATCCAAGTTGATCCTAAGAAGATTGAGGCAGTTCAGAGTTGGCCACGTCCTACTTCAGCGACAGAGATCCGGAGTTTCTTGGGTCTAGCAGGATACTACCGGCGATTTGTGGAGGGCTTTTCATCCATTGCAGCCCCATTGACTAGATTGACTCAGAAGAATGCTCCTTTTCGATGGTCTGACGAGTGTGAAGCGAGCTTTTAGAAGCTCAAGACTCCATTGACTTCAACACCAGTTCTAGTATTGCCTTCCGGTTCGGGGATGTATACGGTGTATTGCGACGCTTCACGCGTTGTCTTGGGGTGTGTATTGATGTAGAAAGGGAGAGTTATTTCTTATGCTTCGCGCCAGCTGAAGGTTCATGATAAGAATTACCCTGTACATGATTTGGAGTTGGCGGCGATTGTTCATGCTCTTAAGATTTGGAGGCATTACTTATATGGGGTGTCTTGTGAGGTTTATACGGACCACCGCAGCTTGTAGCACTTGTTCAAGCAGAGGGATCTTAATTTGAGGCAGCGCAGGTGGCTTGAGTTACTAAAGGATTACGACATCACCATTCTCTATCATCCGGGCAAGGCGAATGTAGTAGCAGATGCTTTGAGTAGGAAGGTGAAAAGTATTGGTAGTTTTGCCTATATTGCAACAGAGGAGAGGCCTCTAGCCTTGGACATTCAGTCCTTGGCCAACCTCTTGGTGAGATTAGATCTTTTAGAGCCTCATCGAGTTCTAGCTCATGTGGTTGCTCAAACTTCATTATTGGGGGAGATCAAGGCTTGACAGTATGATGACCCGTGTTTGGCAGAACTACGGGAGACAGTGGTCCAGGGTGGTGCCAAGGAGGTTACTATCAGCGAGGATGGTGTTCTGAGACTTAAGGGTCGATTGTGTGTTCCTAATGTTGATGGCTTGAGGCAGAGGATTCTTGAGGAGGCACACAGTTCGCGGTATTCTGTTCATCCGGGTGCTATGAAGATGTATCGTGATTTGAAGCAGCATTTCTGGTGGAGGCAGGTGAAGAGGGACATTGTGGAGTATGTGGCTAGGTGTCTTAATTGCCAGCAGGTTAAATATGAGCACCAGAGGCCAGGGGGCCTGCTTCAGCAGATGCCCATTCCTGAGTGGAAGTGGGAGCGCATTACTATGGACTTTGTGGTTGGGTTGCCTCGGACGTTGCGGAAGGTTGACGCAGTTTGGGTTATTGTGGATAGATTGACCAAATCGGCGCATTTCATCCCTGTGGCTACTACTTACACTTCTGAGAGGTTAGCCCAGATCTACATTCGAGAGATTATCCGGTTGCATGGTGTACCGTTGTCCATTATATCTGATCGAGGTCCTCAGTTCACCTCGCACTTCTGGAGAGCATTGCACAGAGAGATGGGTACTCAGATAGATCTCAGCACAGCATTTCATCCACAGACTGATGGTCAGTCGGAGCGTACAGTTCAGATATTGGAGGACATGCTCAGAGCATGTGTGCTTGACTTTGGAGGCCAGTGGGACCTGTTCTTTCCCTTGGCTGAGTTCGCTTACAATAACAGTTATCAGTCCAGCATCGAGATGGCTCCATTTGAGGCTTTATATGGTCGGCGATGTCGCTCTCCGGTCAGGTGGTTTGAGCCTAGTGAGGCTAAGTTATATGGTGTAGACCTGGTGAGAGATGCTTTAGAGAAGGTGAAGTTAATTCAGGAGAGGCTCCGCACAACACATACCAGACAGAAGAGTTACGCGGATCAGAGGGCACGTGATGTGTTATTTATGGAGGGAGATAAGGTTTTGCTGAAGGTTTCGCCGATGAAGGGTATTATGAGATTCGCGAAGAAGGGCAAGCTGAGCCCGAGGTTCATAGGTCCGTTCGAGGTGTTGAGGCGAGTTGGAGAGGTTGCTTACGAGCTTGCTCTACCTCCCAGCTTATCGGGAGTCCATCCGTTATTCCACATATCCATGCTCCGGAGATACCACGCCGACTTCTCTCACATTGTTGATTTCAGTACTATTCAGTTGGATGAGAGGTTGGGCTACGAGGAGGAGCCAGTTGCTATTGTTGATAGACAGGACCGCCAGTTGAGATCTAAGAAAACTTCTACTGTAAAGGTCTAGTGGCGGAGCCAACAGGTCGAGGAGGCGACTTGGGAGTCCGAGGAGGACATGCGGATCAGATACCCACACTTATTCAGCACTGCAGGTATGATTCTAGACCCGTTCGAGGACGAACGTTTGTTTAAGAAGTGGAGAATATAACGACCCGACCGGTCGTTTTGCGTATTCGGACCCCGATCCCTCAAATGATACTTTCTGTAGCGGCTTATCGTGATTTGTGACTTGCGGGGACGGGTGGTTCAGGATTTGGAAGTGTTTGGAATAGTAAAGGAACACTTGGTTCCTTAAGGTTGGCTTTTAAAGCCATGTTTGACTTCGGTCAACATTTTGAGTAAACGACATCGGAATCGAGTTTTGACGATTCCAGTAGCTTCGTATGATGATTTCGGACTTGTACGTATGTCCGGAATGGGCTTTGGATGACCCGGGAGCGTTTCGGCGCTGGATAGCGAAATCGAGTTTCCTTAAGTTTGAAATTTGGTTTGGAACGTGAATTTATGTTATCGAGGTCCGAACGGAATTCCGAGACCGGGAATAGTTCTCTTATGTCATTCATGACTTTCCTGCAAAATTTGGTGTCATTCCGAGTAGTATAGGTCGGTTCGGCGCATTGGAACCGAATTCAAGAACTTAGAAATTCTTAAGTTTGATCCTAGAGGCTTTAGGGGGTGATTTTGAGATTTAGCATTGTTTTGGGTGTTCCGAAGGCTCGAGCGAGTCTGTATTATGCTTTAGGACTTGTTGGTATAATTGGTCGCGGGCTCGGGTGGGCCCAGGTGCCTCCCGGACACCACACGAGGCCAAAAACCAGCTGAAAATGCAGCTGGTGCACCTGATCTGGTGTGACCGCAGGTGCGGGACCGCTCCTGCGGTCCCAGCCTCGCAAGTGCGGGAATTCCGCAGGTGCGGATTTAATTCCGTAGGAGCGGAACCGCAGGTGCGGTCTCCAGCTCCACAGGTGCGGGCCCAGTCTTCCCCGTCCAACTCCGCAGGTGCGAGCCTCAGCTCGCAGGTGCGGAACCCCTGTAGGCCAGGCAGTGCACTTTCACTTAAACACGGGATTTCCTTCATTTTTTCCATTTTACACCTCCATTGAAGACTTGAGAGCTAGGGAATAACTCTCCACTACCTAGCTACTAAGAGGTAAGTAAATTCTATTTAAATGTTAGATTTTTACACCAATACTTAGGTAGATTAACATCTAAATAGTGGAAATCAGAGGGGATAGAATGAAAACCTAGGGTTGATGAACTTTAGGGAATTTCACCACTTTTCTACCATGAAATCATATAAAAATTGCATATTAATGATCCTTAGGTTATGGGTGAGTGTTATCTTCGAAAATTTTCGGAACCCGAGCATGTGGGCTCGGGGGTGTATTTTTGAATTTCTTCAAGAATAGTGAATTTACTAAATAAGTAGGAGAATTTCCATACCTTGAGCATGCATTGACGTATTTATATATCATTTGACTAGTTTCGTGTCCTCGGGTGTAAAGTTTGGAGTTTCGGGCGCGTTCTTGGTCGGGAAGTAGATTATACGCGAGGTGACTCTCCTTTCCAACCTTGTAAGAGGGAATTGTCCCCATAGGTAAATGTAAACGATTGAATTTGTCCTTATTTGCGGGGGCTACGTACGCGCAAAGTGACGAGAGTCCGTGCGTAGCTACTACTCTGTTGTGTCGGGTAGAACTTAGGATTTTCACAAGCATGCCTCTATGTGCCTTACCTGTATCTTTACATATGTTCCTGGTTGCTTATTATCCTTGAAATTGACATGAGAATGTCGGAAGCTATGTGTAATTTTAAGTGCTTAAATCCCTGAATTTAAGAATAATCCACGATAAATTCCTGAATTTCCTGATAATTCTGTGTATGTCTACGAGCACCCGAGTCGCATGTATAATTCGTGAGCGGGGTAGCCTTATATTTATGTCAACCGCGTCGCATGATCGATTCGCGAGCGGGGTAATAGATGCATGTATGGTTCGTGCCGCTCGACCCTCGGCAGTGCACATTTAAATTTCTGCGTCACTTCGGCCGTACGCCTCGGCATATTATATGCTATGTGCTTGATTGAGAGTCTTATTATTATTCTTACCAATTAAATTGTTCTGTGAGAAAGAAACTTGTGATTTTTGTTAAATATTGTTACTTGGCCCTTGCAGGGAGATCGTTATCTTTATATACTGATGCTTTATGTCTACTTGCCTTCCATAAATGTTATTACTGTTTAGATTCATTAAATCATATTATTGATGACGACCCTAGTGAGTAACACGTCTACCTCTCGTCACCACTTCTTCGAGTTTAGACGGGATACTCACTGGGTACATATTTGTTGATATGTACTCATGCTACACTTCTGTACTTAATTTTACAGGTTCTGAGGTTGTTGCACCTGGTCACTATTCTGGTGCCCGTCATTGAGAGTACTATCTGGACCCGACTACACGGTGATCTGCTTTTCCTAGCGTTCCTCATCAGCACTGTGGAGTTTCTATTGTTTTTGGGATATTTCTATCTACCCCTTTCAGACAGTTGTACATTCATTTTTATTATTTTGTATACTCCACTAGTCACCTGTGGACTTGTGACACTAGGTCTTGGCATACGTAGTTGGTTTTCCTAGTATTTTGCTATACTGTATATGTTGGCAAACGATTTTTTTTTGAGTTACTTTAAATCAATTTGCCTTACTTCCTCACTTTCATTGAAGGACTTCTTAAATTAAAACTGAACAAGTATTTGAACATCTCATTTGTTTAAGTAATTTCGTTAGTAACTAGTGTTGGCTTGCCCGACTTCGGTGTTGGGCGCCATCACGACCTGAGTAGGAATTTGGGTTATGACACCTAGCCTCACCCAGCTCAAACCATCCTACCGGAGATCTACACCTTCTCTCATATAAAGCCTTGTACCGGGCCATCTGAATACTCGACTGATAACTGTTGTTATATGCATACTCCGCGAGTGGCAGAAACTGGTCCGATGAACCCCCAAAGTCAATGGCACAAGCGCGCAACATGTCCTCCAATATCTGAATAGTACACTCAGATTGTTCGTCCGTCTGAGGACTGAGGGTGAAAAGTTGTGCTCAACTCAACCTGAGTACCCAACTTTGGCTGCACGGCCCTCCAAAACTGCGATGTAAATTGAGTACCCCTATATGAAATAATGGAAACCAGGACACCATGCAGGCGAACAATATCTCGAATATGAATCTCAGCCAACCGCTCTGAAGTACAGGTAGTACCAACTGGAATGAAGTGCGCGGACTTGGTCAGCCAATCCACAATAACCCAAATAGCATCGAACTTCCTCAAGTCCGTGGGAGCCCAACTACAAAGTCCATGGTGATCCGCTCCCACTTCCACTCCGGGATCTCTAATCTTTGAAGCAAGCCACCCGGTCTTTGATGCTCATACTTAACCTGATGATAGTTGAGACACCGAGCTACAAACCCAACTATATCTTTCTTCATCCGCCTCCACCAGTAGTGTTGTCTCAAATCCTGGCACATCTTCGCGGCACCCGGATGAATGGAATACCGCGAGCTGTGGGCCTCCTCAAGAATCAACTCCCGAAGCCCATCTACATTAGGCACGCATATCTGGCCCTGCATCCTCAACACGCTGTCATCACTAATAGTCACATCCCTAACATCACCTTGCCGGACCCTGTCCTAAAGAACGAGTAAGTGGGGGTCATCATACTGACGCTCCCTGATACGATCATAAAGAGAAGACCTGGAGACCACACAAGCCAATACCCGACTCGGCTCCGAAATATCCAATCTAACAAGCTGACCGCTAAGGCCCGAACATCCAATGCCAAGGGTCTCTCTGCTGCCAGAAGATATGCTAAACTCCCCAAGCTCTCCGCCCGGCGACTAAAAGCATCGGCCACCACATTGGCCTTCCCTGTATGGTACAAAATAGTGACATCATAGTCCTTACGAAGCTCCAACCATCTCCGCTGACGCAAATTAAGATACTTTTGCTTAAACATATGTTGTAGACTGCGGTGATCAGTATAGATCTCACAATGAACCCATACAAATAATGACGCCAAATCTTCAAGGCGTGAACAATGGCTGCTAACTAAAGATCATGTACATGATATTTCTTCTCGTGGGTCTTCAACTGGCACGAGGCATAGGAAACCACCCTACCCTCCTACATCATAACACATCCAATACCTATCCTCGAGGCATCATAATACACGGTGTAAGAACCTGAAGCTGATGGCAGAACTAACACTGGAGTTGTGGTCAAGGCAGTCTTGAGCTTCTGAAAGCTCTCCTCACACCCATCCGACCACCTGAATGGAGCACCCTTTTGGGTCAATTTGGTCAAAGGCGATGCAATAGATGAAAATCCCTCCACAAAGCGACGGTAATATCCCGCCAAGCCAAGAAAGATCCTAATCTCCGTGGCTGAGGACGGTCTAGGCCAACTCTGCACCGCCTCTATCTTCTTCGGATCCACCTGAATACCCTCACTGGACACCATGTGCCTCAAGAATGCTATTGAACTGAGCCAAATCTCACACTTGGAGAAATTTTCATAAAGCTTCTCCTCCCTCAATCTCTGTAAAACAACCCTCAAGTGCTGAGCATGCTCCTCCTGGCTACGAGAGTACACTAGGATGTCATCAATGAATACAATAACAAATGAGTCCAAATAGGGCTGGAATACACTATTCATCAAATGCATGAATACTGTTGGGGCTTTGGTCACCCCAAAAGACATCACCAATAACTCATAATGGCCATAACGGGTCCTGAAAGTTTCCTTAAGAATATCCGAATCCCGAATCTTCAGCTGGTGATACCCGGACCTCAAATCAATCTTGGAGAACACCCTCGCTCCCTGAAGCTGGTCAAAATAAATCATCAATATGAGGCAAAGGATACTTGCTCTTGACTATGACCTTGTTCAACTGCTTGTAATCAATGCACATCCTCATGGAACCATCCTTCTTCTTCACAAATAGAACCGGTGCACCCCAAGGTGACACACTAGGACGAATAAACCCCTTATCAAGGAGTTCCCGAAGTTGTTCTTTAAACTCTTTCAACTCCACCAGTGACATACGATACGATGGAATAGAAATGGGCTGAGTGCCCGACACCAAATCAATACCAAAGTTAATATCCTTGTCAGGCGGCATGCCTGGAAGGTCTGCAGGAAACACATCCGAAAAATCACGTACCATCGGAACAGAATCAATGGTAGGAGTCTCTACACTAACATCCCTCACCAAATCCAAATAGGATAGACAACCCTTCTCAACCATACGCTGAACCTTCAAATATGAAATCACCCTACTAGGTACATAATCTACAAAACCGCTCCACTCAACCCTCGAGAATCCCGGCATTGCCAACGTCACGGTCTTAGCGTGACAATCTAGAACATCATGGCATGGAGATAACCAATACATACCCAATATAACATCAAAGTCAACCATACTGAGCAACAAAAGGTCCACTCGGGTCTCCAGACCCCCAATAATCACCACACAGGATCGATATACACGGTCCACAATAATAGTATCACCCACAGGAGTAGATACATGAACAAATGAAACTAAATACTCACGGGGCATATCCAAAACAATGAGCAAAATACGAGGAAACATATGAATACGTGGAACCAGGGTCAAATAATACAGAGGCATCTCTGTGACAACTAAGACAATACTTGTAATCACAACATCTGAAGCAATAACATCTGGTCTAGCTGGGAGTGCATAGGAACGGGCCTGACCACCACCTAATTGGCCTACCCCTCTAGGGCGACCCCTAGCTGGCTGACCTCCACCCCTAGCTGGCTGGGCGAGCAGTGAAGTAATTGGTGCTGAAGTCAAAGGTTGACTCCTCTATTGAGATGGACCCCCATGACAACGAGGACACTTCCTCGACATATTCCCAAACTCCCCACACTCAAAATAACTTGCTAGTGCGGGGGACGGGGACTGAAGGGAACCCTTAGCACCAGGATAACTAGTAGAAGAACCTGGCATGGAGGAACCCTGAACTGATGGAGCACGGGACGAACTCTGGGCTGGGAGGGCACAGAGTGATGAGTGGCCCTGATGAGAATTGTGAGAACCATGGCCCGACGATGCACCACAGTGAACTGGGCGAGCTGGCTAAGCATGCCTGAATAGACGACCTCTGTCGTGCTGGAACTGAACCCCATAAGGAGAACCACTGAATCCACCCTATCCACGATGCCTCTTGGCCTTCCTCTCAACCCTCTCCTGACCACGAACCATCTCAATCTGTCGAGCAATGTCGACAACCGCATCAAAAGTAGCACTAGACACTCTCTCTCTGGTCATAAGCAATCGAAGCTGGAAAGTGAGGCCATCTATAAACCTCATGATCCTCTCTGTCTATGGGAACAACCAGATAACATGACGGGCTAACTCTGAGAATCGTAGCTCATATTGAGTCACAAACATATCACCCTGATGAAGCTGCTCAAACTGTCTGCGCATCTCCTCTCTGCGAGACTGAGACACAACTAGAAGGTAGTGAATGAGACCCCACTAGTCTCCAGAATACCTGTTGTACAGAGCATCATATGACACGTATCCAAGAAACCCTGTGCATCCTCACCCTCTACACCAGTGAAATATGGAGGTTGGAGTCTCCCAAACCTCTCCAATCTACGTTGCTCATCCTTAGGCATAATAGGAACCACATAGTCCTGAGTAGCTGCAACCAGCTAGGTTGGTGGTGCCCAAGATGTCTAGAGTCCCTGAACAACCTGCTTAGGTGTGCGAGCGACGGGAGTCTGAGTGCCTCCCCCGGCCTGAGAAGTAGTTGCGGCTGTAGAAATAGAGACCGCCTAAGAAAGGCCAGTACATACTGACAAGATCTGAGCTAGGGCCTCCTGAAGGCCAGGAATCACAATAGGCACATGTGGTGCCTGAGCTGGTCCCGTTGGGACATCTGCGACTAGGACCTGGTCTGGAGCAACTAGAGGGTCTACAGGTATTGCCTCAGCTATTTCGGGGGCTGCACCTCTACCCCTACCACTGCCTCGACTTCTCCCTCTCGCGGCCCTAGCTGGTGGTACCGGTGGCTGGTCCTCCTGACTGGTAGTGCAGGTCCTCACCATCTGTGAGAGAATAAAACAATAGAAGTTTAATTACCAGAATCAACAGAGTCGCAAGACAAGAATTCAAGAATGTGATATTTTCCTAAGGGTTCTGCAGCCTCTCGAAGATAAGTACAGATGTCTCCGTACCGATTCGCAAGACTCTACTAGACCTGCTCATGACCCGTGAGACCTATGTAAACTAGGCTCTGATACCAACTTGTCACGACCCAAAACTAACCCTGTCGTGATGGCACCTATCCTTTAATAACTTGAGCAAACCCTTCTCGCCAAATTCAAACTCCCACAATATAAAAAGTCACTACCAATATAAAGTGCCCTCAATGGTCCATAATGACCACAATAGCATCAACCTTCCTCGAAATCCGTGGCAACTTTATCACAAAACCTACAATGATATGCCCCCACTTCTACACAGGTATCCCCACCTTCCGAAGTAAGCCACTCAGCCTCTAATACTAATTCTCGACCTGATGACGATCACATATTGCAAGTCATGATTAAAATGCTTCCTCAATTCATGATATGTCCCTATATTATCTGTATGAACGAAATACCATATCTGCGAACCTTCTCAAGGAAATTCTCTGTCGAACCATCAACAATAAAGCACAAATCCTACCCTGAAGTGGCAACACACTACCACACTAAGGGCCACCTCCTAAGCATTACCTCGCAATACCATGTCCTTGAGGACAAGCAAATGGAAACTATCATACTGACGATCCTTAATGCGCTCAAACAAAGATAGTCGTGCAACCATACGAGCAAGAACTCTACTATGCTCATAGATGCCCGATCTCACAAATCTATAAACCAAGGTTAGAACCTTCATTAACATGCCTCGTTTCTGCGGGACCAAATGCAAAACTCCAAATCGTGAACCAGATAATTATTCTCACGAGGCTTCAATTGTCGTAACACGTAGGCAACCACTCTACCATTTTGTACTAACACCGCATCGAGACCCATGCGTGAATCATAATAATACACTGCATAAGGCCCTAAATATATAGGCAGCACTAACACTAGGTTGCTACAAATGGAAAACCTCTTCACAAGACAGCGATAGTAATATGCCCTCGCAACACGGGGAAAATCATCCCACACCACATCCACAACATCACCACCGCCCGCCGACACGAAACTAATATCGAGTATCCCACCTTGCATACAAGTGAATAAGAAGGAATTGAATATTTAGGCTTCACGTGGAATAAATTTGCATGATAAGGAACGAAGAAAGGATAGTTTCCTAGACCTATAACCTCTCGAAGATAAATACAGACATCTCCGTATCGATTATCAAGACTCTATTAGGCCTGCTCGTGACTTGTGTGACCTGTGTAAACCTTCTCTGATACAAACTTGTCACAATCCAAAATCCCACCAAAGGTCGTGATGAAGCCTAACCCACTTGCTAGGAAAGCTAACATACAACAATAGCCATAAAATGCAACTATTAAGCCATTTAGTGTAATCAAATATAAATAACAAAGTGAAATAAATTCAAATAAATAACATGAGTACATAATCCATGATAGGGTTTAAACACGACCACAACTGTCTAACAACTGTCCAAAACCACGTGTCACTACATCACAAGCATCTAATAAGAGTAACTAGAGTCAACTGAATAAACACATATGTCCTGAAAAGAATATGTTAACAAAAAATAGACAATTAGGGAAAGGGACTCCATGTGCTGCAAATTGGAACAAGTATAACGGCTCACCATGAAGTCTCCAATATAGTGCTCCTACTCAACTCAATGGTACCACTAATACGAGTCCAGGACCTGCACAAAATGTGCATACGTATAGTATGAGTACAAAACTACGGTATTCAGTAAGTATCAAGTCTAGCCTCGAAGAAGTAGTGGCGAGGGGTCGACATCGACAGTCACTATCTGTCCAATAATCAGGTAAAGCATAAGTAAAATACGGAAATAAGCATGCTATTATCAAAGGGATATGACAGTTCAAAGAAACACATCTCATACAAAATTTAGGCATGCTTAACACATAAGGAGAGCAATTAAGATATCAACACCTTGATCCTCATACCAAGACTTGATTCATGTCAATAACATTTATATCAAATCACTGCATAAGTCATAGCTACCAATTCATGCCTCCAGGGGTGGACTTATAGGCTTATTTATGGGACACGCGAACCCATGATCGTTTTGTCAAACTAGGTATTTTATGTACATATTTTTCTAGAATTTATCAAAAACATTTATCTGGCACACATGCTCCACAGAGGCCAAATGGTACACTTAGTTGAATGTAGAGTTATTTACCTAAAGGAGTAAGGATCAATTCCCACTTAATACTTTTTTTCTCCTTTCTTTAGTGGTGCACTCATCGTATAAATTTTTTAGATCTGTATCTACATGCCCCTGATCCATTATCAATAAATAAGAGCCAATTCATGAGTCTTAGTTACCAATGTATGCCTCTGATCCAATATCAATATACGTAAGAGCCAATGCATGAGTCTAAGCTTCTAATACATGCCTCTGATCCATATCAACACTCACAACGTAAATCTATGTGACTGGCATAGGTTGCGTGTACAACAAGCACCAAAATAATCACAGGTGTCTACGCTCAAAGGGGCAAATGTAACATATAATCACCTAACTCCGGAGGAATGGATCGATATCAAAGCATTAATAATTTTATGTTTAATGATCATCAATCAATTGTTGTAGCACACAACCTATTCCAATCATAATATCATCAATCAATTGTTGCAGCGCTCAACCTGATCCACTCATAATATGATCAATAACAAATGGCCAATGTCTGCTCACATTCTCCTTGACGCCAAATTCCTCAACATTTACACAACATCCAGCTCTATGTATATGAATTGATGTAATAAAAGGGCACTGGACATGATAATAAGAATGCAGATAAAAAGCTCATATGGCTAAAATATAGTTATGGAAAATCATGTAACTCAATTTATAACAACGCCTCAATAAGTTATTAGTATGTTTTAGCTTAATCATATTACTTGTCATGAATCAATTAGGTCATAGAACCACTAAAATTATAGAGAAAATAAGATAAGTGCATGACTACGGATTTATAATAAAGCTAAACATAGCAAAACATTCCTTCATGTCAAATAAACAAATCATAGCCCTAGGCATGCTCCTAAGTCATGAGTATGAATTATCACATAGTCATAGAATCTATTAAACATGGATAACAAATTCACATAATCCAACAAAGCACAATTCAAGTCGACAATATCAGATATGGTCAAGACCTAGCTACACATATACGCTCGCCGTCTCACATATACGTGACTCCTAAATCATGAATCAAGTAGCAAATATATCACCTATGAGGAGAATTCTGTCTTACAAGGATAAACAAGAGACTTACCTCCACTTGGCAAGATTTAATCAACCACAAATCAACTTTCCATACAAATCCAACATCAAACGACTCGAATCTAGTCAAATACAATTCAATAACATCAAATAAAGTCATAGGAAAGAACTCCAAACTATAAAACTTCAATCTCTAATCAAATTCTCAAAAGTCAATAAATGTTAACCCGGCTCAACGCGGTTAAAATCTGAGTCAAAGGATAGATCCCTGATACCTATAACCCCACGAGTCCAAATATGTGATTAGATTCCTAAATCGGGTTCAAATATATCCTCAAATCTCCAAAATACATCCTCTTGAATTGTAGATAAAATTTTCAAATTTCACTTTAATATTCCAAGTTTTAGGTGTAGAAATCCATGGGAATCAAGATATACAGCTAAATCCAAGTAAAAATTGCTTACCTATATTATAGTAGTGAAATATCTCTTCTAATTCTCCTCATCTCAAAGTCGAGGGCTCAAAATATGAAACAATGGGCAAAAGTCCCAAAATATAACACTTAAAGGTCTGCTCCAGGTAAACCCTTCGCGATCACGATCCAAAGCTTCACGATCGCGAAGTACAAAATACCGCTGCCCAAAAATAAGCCTCCACGATCACGACCTCCTCTACGCAAACGTGAAGCTCTCCTGCTCTGCCTTTATAGCGAACTCGCTATGCACCTCGTGAATGTTAACAACAATCCCCAGTCAGCCTTATCCTCTCGCGAACGGAGACCACTACACATGTGAACATGCATACCAACTCCTCCACTATACGCGATCATGAGACCGAGACCGCGAACGCGAAGGCCAAAAAACTAGCTGCCTCAAAATCCTACTATGCGATCGCATGAAATCTATCGCAATTGCGATGCATGCTTCAACACCGGAAAATCAACAACCTCAAAATGGTTCAAAATGATCCACAATCACTCAGAAACTCATCCAAGACCCTCGTGACCCCGTCCAAACATGCCAACAAGTCCATATACATAAACCAAACCTATCTGATGGCTTGAAACACCATAAATAACATCCAAACTAAGGATCGAAGACCAACTCATTCTCTTAACTTTCAAATATTCAAACTTCGCCAAACTCGTTCGATTAACACTTAAACATACTTGATCACAACCAAACTTTGCACACAAGTCCCAATCAATAGAAAAGACCTATCATATATCCTCGAACACCAGTCAAAGCCCGATAACACCAAAGTCAACTCCCGATCAAACTTATATACTCTCTAAATTTTTAACTTGTCAACTTTTGACAAATAGGGCTTAAATATTCTAGGAACCTCCGAATCCAAACCGACAGACACACGCCCAAGTCTAAAATCACTATACGAACCTATTAAAACTATCAAACACTGATTTCGAAGTTGTTTACTAAAAAGCCAAACTTTGGTCAACTCTTCCAACTTAATGCTTGCGAATAAAGAATTATTCTTCCAAATCAACTCCAAACCTTTCAGAAATCAAACCCAACTATAGACGCAAATCATAATGCATCAAGTGAAGCTACTCAAAGCCTCAAACTGCCGAACGAAATACTAAAGCTCGAAACGACATGTCGGATAGTTACAATGTGCGGGCTTGATCCAAAGCGAATAATATCACACTATGTTATGAGTATGGACTGACTTAGCTTAACAACTAGTATCAAAGCTCATGATTTAGCAAGAAGATTATGCAGATGGCAAAGTGATGACATCAGACTTGATTACTACCTTTACCATGCCAAAAGTAGCTTGGAGACGCACATGCTCAAGAAAAAGCTAGCTCTAAGCTTCAGTGGCCAAAAATGCTGGATTATGTGGGTAGCACATAGTGGATCTCGAAAACTAATCCGTAAAATCATAATAATCGAACATGTGGAACTGAGTTCGATGGGCTTGTTGATTGCCAATTATTGCAGAGCTTATTGATGGGTCATATGAAACTTAGTTCGAGTAGAGATTATTGTGTATGTGAATAAAGTCTCACGTTGTTAACTGAAGATATTGAGAAGCTAATACAAAATGTAGCTTGGATGGTTGTTACCTGCTGTATTGTATTGCATTGCTACTTTAAATACAACATTTATTTTGATTGTTACTTAAATTTTATTGTATCGTATCATTAAATCCGTCGTTACGTAACGATGAAAAGTGCCACTTTAACAATCGATTTGGTGTGGTCGCGTCGTTAACTTTTTTCTTTCTCATCTTGCCCTTTGTTATTATTAAATTATCCTATTTTATCCTTTACCTTACCGATTTATATAATAATTCTACCTCGTACCTTACTTTTTCTCTATAATATTGCAAGTTTATTTTTCATGTTATTGGTGCATGATATTATGAAACGACAATAATCAATATAATCTATCCAAATATTATATACATCAAATAATACAGTATAATATAATAATATAATACGATACAATAATATTATATTATATATTATGAAACGATAGCATAACAATCCAAACAAGCTGCGCCCTTCAATATTTCCCTTCAAGGTGTCCTACAACACGCAAGATATGACTTCCTTTTGCTATCCACAGAGAACATAAATCCAAACCGACCCCTTTCTCCCCTTTCTCCACCATTTCTCTTCACATCTGTCCCTCCACCGAACCGCCATTAACAAAGGGCCAATCTCTACATGTCACATGCTTCTCAGACCTCACCTCCCAACAGTTAATCATACTTCTCTCTAGCTATCTTCTCTATTCCTAACTTTTTACATATATGCTTACCCACTAAGAAGAGGAAAAAATATTATTATTTCTTTCTTTTGTGTTTATCCGTCTAATCCACCGGCTTCTTTTTTGATACTCTATTTGTGGTAATTTGTAGTTTTTTCTTCTGCCTTTTTACTTTTACAGAAATGGGGCTTTTGATAGTTGGTTGCCGAACCTGAATTTTGAATCATTATCTGTTTATTGGATTATTTGATGCTAATTTAATGATTGTATATACATTTATTTCTTTCTCCTGTGGGTTTTGGGTGATCATTGTAATCTGGCCTTTAACTAAGAGGATTACGCTCTTAACAACTTATATATTTTTGTATGCATAGTTTGAAGTTTAGGCTGTTGTGACAAAATGTGAATCTCTCAACGAATACATAATCTACCAAGAGTAAGAGACTTGTAGATCGGCGTAGGGATGAGTGTGAGATTTAGAGAATTTCTAGTTTTGGAGAACCCCTAATTTGTCTTAGAAAACAAGGGGAAAAGACATAAGTAGCCAGCCCATTAGTCCTTATAACAATTCCTAGCCCTAGAACAACAACAACAACAACTACCCAGCAAAGTCCCACAAAGTCAGGTCTGGGGAGGGTGATGCGTACGCAAACCTTACCCCTACATCGATAGGGCAAAGAGGCTGTTTCCAATGGACCCTCGGCTCAGGAAGACAGAAATAAAAACAAAAACAAAACAAGAAAAGACAATTCATTAGTAAACTCCAGCAGAAATATTTAAAAACAGTAGCATAAGCATAAAAACCCATAAGATAAATGACATGCAATAGCAACGGCCAGAATCTAAGGCCCGGGGCTAAGATAAATAGCAAGGATAGCATGCGCTCAACAAAAATCGCAAGCCCTCTAAGATCATCCCCATCCAAACCCGCCCCACCCCGGGAATGAAGTATGAAAAGCTCTACTACCCCCTATCCTACATCCCTGTTGCTTGCCCTCCAGACCTTCCTATCAAGGTCCATGTCCTCAGAAATCTGCAGTCTCGCCATGTCTTGCCTAATCTCCTCTCCCCAATACTTCTTCGGCCGCCCTCTACCTCTTCTCGAACCCACCGCCACCAACCGCTCACACCTCCTCACCGGGGCATCAAGGCTCCTCCTCCGCACGTGCCCGAACCATCTGAGCCTCGCTTCCCGCATCTTATCATCCACTGGGCCACGCCCACTTTCTCCCGAATATCTTCATTTCTAATCCTATCCATCCTAAAGAGCCCGCACATCCACCTAAGCATTCTCATCTCTGCTACCTTCATCCTCTGAATATGAGAGTTCTTAACCGGCCAACACTCGGCCCCATACAACATGGCCGGTCTAACCACAGCTCTATAAAACTTACCTTTAAGTTTCGGTGGCACTTTCTTGTCACACAAGACTCCAGATGCAAGCCTCCACTTCATCAAGCCCGCCCCTATACGACGAGTGACGTCCTCGTCGATCTCTCCGTCCCCCTAATCACCGACCCAAGGTACTTGAAGCTATCACTCTTGGGGATGACCTCTGATCCAAGCCTCACGTCCCCGCCTACTTCACTCGCCTCAGCGCTAAACTTGCACTCCAGGTACTCAGTCTTAGACCTGCTCAATTTGAAACCCTTAGACTCGAGGGTCTGTCTCCAGACCTCAAGCCTCTCGTTAACACCGTCCCTCGTCTCATCAATCAGAACTATGTCATCAGCAAATAACATGCACCATGTCACATCCCCTTGAATATGGTGTGTCAGTGCATCAATCACCAAGGCAAATAGGAATGGGCTAAGCGCAGAGCTTTGGTGTAACCCCATATTAACCGGGAAATGCTCCGAGTCGCCTCCCACAGTCCTAACCTTAGTCTTAGCTCCGTCATACATGTCCTTGATCGCTCTTATGTAGGCTACCAACACTCCCTTTATTTGCGCTTTGCGCTTAAAGTCCCAACGGGCCTTAGAGATTTTTTGCGATTTTCTCCTTTGATAACACGGGTTGATCTGCAAATCCTTATACCGCTTCTCGCCAAAGTTTTTTCAATATTGGATAGAAATCGTTTAGAGAATGCTTTGATTCACGAGTATGGTCTATTTGGGTTTGATTTTGCTAGAGTTGCCTAAAAGATATACGGATTAATCATAATGAGCGAGTATTACACCCCCTTTTCCGTTAGACGGATTTCTATCCTAGGATCCTAAGTGATATGACTAGACTCATTTAGGGTTATTTTCTGTCAACTAAGTTGCTCCGACACGACAATTTAGGTGCCGCACTGTGTCGAGATGACACTTATATGGGTGTGGGTACGAGATCCGCACGTCAATCAATTTTGGATACTTTGATTTGACCATAACGGACAAAAAAACATGAGATGAGATACAATTTGATTCCCTAAATCAGAACCAAAACTAGGGTAAATTTGAAGAAAATAACATACCTTATCTAGGAAATCAATCCTTTTACTTATCTACAACTTGAGAATAAAAAAAAATCCACACTTTACAAACTATATGTAAGTATTCCATATAATTTCTCATAATTTAGAGATATTTTAGTATTTTAATTTTTTAAATTATTTTTAGCCGGATCCCTGCACTCGTATCCGTACTAGGATCCGTACCCCCGAATCTTAGAATTTACATCTCGAAGGATCCGACGTCTAAATCCGCAGCCGTGTCAGACACTCACATCCGAGCAACTTAGATTGTAAATCACTTTTTAGGGCTTGTAGCAATTATATTGACTAATTGGCTGGCTTATGTTTTTTCCCCAAAAAAACAAATTATTTGTGTTGGAACTGGATGGGCCTGAAAATTGATATAGAGGATTCATATAATTGATTCGGACTAATTTGGAAACTGAGGTGTGGTGATGCAAATGGATTTAAAAGAGTGAATAACGTTTACTAGGCTTAAGGGGCTAACGGCTTACCACAGTCATGGTCATATGCTTGCTTAAAGAAGAACTTTTGTTGCTCCAACCTATTTCAACGAATGCTAAAGTTTGTATTGAAAGTAGGGTATCACTTGAGTTATATAGTATTGCAGGAGACTGATTGTTTTTATAGTCAACGTTTGCATGGATGTTATCCTCTAACAGAGTGAGATTGTGTTGATAACTCCAGCTTCACCATTGGTATTTATAGCCTCAAGCCATTTGCATAAGTGGGTCACACTCTTCTAAGTGGCAGGTAATTATAGCTGGAGCTAGCACGTCGATAGTGGCTAATGAACTTTGGTTGCTTGCTTTTGTTAGATTTTCAACCTCAAGAGCTTAGCATATTGGAGGGAATTGTGCATTAGTATTTACCTTACCTTTGGGTGTTGATTATCCATGCTAAGAAGATCTAAAGGAGGAAATATTAATATTCTGACTGGATTGGCAGCACATATGATTATATTGATAATCTATCCCAAGTAACTAGTATATACTAATAGATTGAAGAAAATTGTGTAACATAGGTACTAATTTATGCACTTGTTAATCATAGGTTTTATCATTCACCTTTGTCCCTCCACTATCATTTTTCTTATCTTGGAACTTTTTAGGCATTGAATGATTGAATCCTCTGCCTTGATACTTCGTTCTATTTTAGCTGTTCTGTTTTAATTTTTGAAGTTGTTTCCTTTTGTGGTGCTATGTAGGGCGTTATTTTCATTGTTGAAGGACTTATATTGCGATTTCAACTTGAAGCTCTGTTTTCCCCCTGTTATATATATATGGGCTGAGGTATATATTTATGGGAGGTGCAGAGGATGCTGAACCACCATCGAAACGTGTGAAAGTATCCTCTGGGGAACCAGGAGATCTTTCAAACAGCACATTTCCTAGAGATCCTGCAAGTTGCTCATTGAATGACTTGATGGCTCGCCCCCTGGTTTTTCAAGGGGATGATGAGGTTGTTGGTACAAAAGGGGTCGTAAAGAAAGTTGAATTTGTGCGAATTTTAGCTGAGGCATTATATTCTCTTGGTTATAATAAAACTGGGGCACATCTAGAAGAAGAGTCTGGGATACCTTTGCAATCTGCTGTGGTAAAGTTATTTATGCAGCAAATCCTTGATGGTAAATGGGATGAAAGTGTAGCCACATTACATAAAATCGGTCTAGTGGATGAAAAGGTTGTTCAATTGGCATCATTTCTGATATTGGAACAGAAGTTTTTTGAACTGTTTGATGAAAAAAAAGTCATGGATGCTTTGAAGACATTGAGGACAGAGATTGGACCTCTTTGCATAAACACTAATAGAGTCCGTGAGCTTTCTTTGTGCGTTTTATCACCTTTGCAGCAGGTTCGTGCTGTGCCGTCAGGTCAAGTTGTTGTGAGAGCAAAGTCACGAAGAAAGCTACTAGAGGAATTGCAAACATTGCTTCCCCCAACAGTCATAATTCCTGAACAAAGATTGATACATCTTGTTGAACAGGCTCTTGACTTGCAACTAGATGCTTGTAGGTTTCACAACTCTTTGGTAGGTGAGATGTCTTTGCTCACTGATCATCAGTGCGGAAGGGATCAAATTCCATCTCAAACTTTGCAGGTTAGATTGCGTTTCAATTTTGATACTTTCTTAACCTGTTCAAGCTTTACCAATCCAGTATTTGTTCTTAGAAATGCTTAATGCACCTTATAATCACCTATAACTTAGATCCATCTGTGTTTTGGTTTATATATACAGATGATAAATATTCACGATGGGAAGTGTTGATCAAGTTCATACTTTATATTCTGAATAATGTTAATCTAAAGGATTTTTTCACTTCATTTATTCTATCACTGTTTGAGTAATGTAAAACTCACTCTGACAGTGGAAAGCGTCAAACCGCTGATTGAGTTGATGCTTGTGTTTTAATAAAGACAATTCTTTAATATGCTCTGTATGTTAAAGTCACATCTTGTCAAAAGGTGCCTTTAAACTTTATATGAAGCGTCTTAGAGCTTTTACTGTAAGACTGGGAAGCTAGCATTTATGTATTTAAACGGAAGAGTATTCAATTGTAGCATGGCTAAGAAGTATATAGGCTAATCTGCTATTTGGAGATTCGAGTTTTATAAGGGTGGATATAGTCACAATATGCATAGCTCTTTGTACCTAGTCAATTGCATTAATGTTGGGTTGTGCAATTATATTGTTAAAGATCTTAATGATGGAATGGTTTTATAATTTTTTTCGTTGGTTTTGAGCTAGAGTTTTGCTCTGTGAGCAAGTTGCTGGGATTTGGTCTTATCCAGTTGTTGTATTGTGATGTTCCGGTGTAGCTGGTATTGCTCGTACCACAATCATAACCTGAGTCAAGATAACAGAAAGGAATCAATGTTGGGATAATTGTGCACCCCAGATACCTGCACGATCAACTTCATCTTACAGCTGGCTTAGTGGCTTGATGATCCAAAATTGGTCAAATCTAATTCAAGTAGCTTTGTGGCTGAGCACTTCAGTATATCTTCCATTATTGCTTCCAATTTGGCAATTCTTCTTTCTGTTTGATACTTGTGTTAGTATTGCCTAGTTTTGGATACTGATGGAAAAGGTTAATGTTGATGAGTAAAGGCAATTGGTGCATGAATCTTTTTTTCTTGGGTTTGCCCCAAGCGCCGTCTTATTTTCCATTGAGTTGCTGGAATTTTTAAGTCTTTAAGGCACAAATAGAGAAGGATAATGTTGGTCGCCGCCATGCAGATATTTTGCCATAAGGAAATTCTTGGTTGATGTCATTTTAAGCACATAGATTTATTGTATACTTAGAAATGTGTAGAAGTGCACATGGCAAAGGCAGATATAATTCAAAATTCAAACCATGTGAGGTTGACGGGAGGGGCAAACTTGGCAAGTCTAAAAGCTTTACAGGGAGAAGATAGGCCGAGGAGATGGAGAGATAAATATGGCCTAGAATATTCTGAACATCAGTCAAATGCGGGAATTGAAAGAGGAAGAGCCCGAAGTAAACTCAAAGATGGGGCCGAGCTATTTTGGTTCAAGTCAGGATAAGACACTTCCCAGGCTCAAATTTTTGGTAGAAGTGGATAATAAAACGATTACATGACATAAGAGAAGCAATATGGCTGGTGAGTTCGGCCTTGACACACACAAGATGAATTGAAATTATGGAGATATTTGAAGGGAATCAGTAAAAAAAGAATTATCAGATAAGGAGATCTTTTGTTTAAGGAGGAAGTTGTGTTAGCAAGCACAACATAATAATTCTACCATTATCGTTGTTCAGGAGGGAGGCGGTGGACAAATGTACGGTAGACAAGTCCCTAGGTTTGATAGTTTTACACTTGCTTTCTTCCAACAATGCTGGAGCACAATTAAGGGGAGGTGTTGGAGTACTATTGCATACCAAAAAACAGGACAACTTGAGAGAAGCCTCATTGCATGCTTTATTGCTATCACTCCAACATGACAGGATAAAGAGTGCTTAAAGATTAGGCTTATTAGTCTTGTTTGAAGCATTTATAAGGTAATTGCAAAGGTGCTTTCCAATAAACTAAAGAAGGTTTTGTGCGAGATTCTTTCTACTTCTCACTATGTGTTAGTGGAAGTACGACAAATTGTAGATGTGGCCCAGGGTGGCAAACAAAGTGGTTGACTTTACAAGGAAGAAGGAGAACCGGGAAATTCGTGCAAGTTGAATTTTGAGAAGCATATGATCATGTGAATTGGGAGTTCTTGGATTTCTTCGTGATGAAGATGGGATTTGAACTGAAATAGAAGAGGTGGACCATTTTTTGTATTGCTGTGATCAAGTCCTCTCTCATGGTGAATGGAAATCCATTTCGGCTACTTGAAGAGGTTGAGGCGAGATCCATGATCTCAAATGTTAGTTAATTTGGTGATAAAAGCACTGAATAATATATTGGACAGAGGTGTGGAAAAAGGATCATGAGGGGCTTTATTGCATTGATTGAGCAACTTAGCAATGTGAGGGTTACACTTACTATTTGCAGATGATACTTTACTTTAGGCTGTTTAGAATTAAAAATTAACCTTGAGAAATGCGAGATTATACCGATAATAGGAGCGGGTGATAGAAGAAAAGTACGTCATAATAGGGATAAGTGGATGAGAAGGAACATCATGGTTCTGCTCGAATATGTTTCATAGAGAAACATCATGAAATGGTGAGAAGACTTTGATGACCAAGTAACCTTCCGGATATGTGATGGTAGTAAGATAAGCTTTTGGATCACAGGTGTTGTGGAGAGAATATGCCGAGGCATCCATTCCCTACATTTAGACAGAGATGACAGTGTAATAGGTCCAATGAGTACAAGAGAGAGTTGTATGTGATCTAAGTTTTAGACAAAACTTGCATGATAGGGATACATGGGAACTCCAAAGCTAGGGGAACTACTTTATAAGCAGAGCATCTCACACTTATGGTAGGATTCGTGGATATGGGGCACAAGGAGAGTTGTGATGTTCTCAGTTAAAGCTTCCTAGCAGGAATTGTTGTTGAGGAAGTGTTCACTTTAAAATAATCGTATGTGCATAATATGAGAAACAATAGAGTAAAACAGTAAATTTTCCACATTGTCGATATGGATACCGATGACGCCTAAAAGTGTGTCCTTTTGCGTGGCTAGTGACTAGAGAAGTCATCTTGACAACCAAATAATTTGTGGAAGAGATGGATTACACATGTTAGTTGGTAGTTTATGTGGAAGTGTGTAGGATAAGATTTAAATAATCTCCTCTTGCATTGTCATGTGGCAACATTTTTGTGGTGGACTGTCGCGAATTGGTTCGGAGTACAGTGGATAATGCCAAGCACAGTAAAGAAGTGTTTCATAGTTGGGCTTTCTGGAAAAGGACCAAGGGCATGGGATGGCTACTGCCGCTTTGGCTATTGTTTGAGTGATTTGGAAAGTAGGAGTATTTGAGCGTTTGAAGGGCTGAGAATGATATTGGAAACTTAAGGGATTGCCTCATGCTTTTAGTTCTTTTGGTGCACCCACCGCCCACGAGGTCCCTACTCCGCCCACGAGGTCCGTATTTATATTCATGATTAGGTGATTTTTGTGAACCATGGTTTGGTGTAAGTTCTCTACTTTCTGGTATACTGCTTATGTATAGGGGTTTTATCCCAACATTAATAAAATTATTTACCTTCAGAAATAAAAAAGATGCATTCAACCAGCAAGGAGTGGCCATGCAAGCTATGATGCGTAACGAGTGGCAACTTTAAAAATCATACCAAGTATTAGGATTTGCCAGTAGATTGAGTACCTATTGGAACCTATTGGAAGGTGATAGGAATAGTAGTTTCATCAGTAGACGATGCATCTCTAGAGATCTTCGGACCAACATCATGAGAAGAAGCAAGAACTCGGTTAGCAGGTGGGATTTGAAGGATGCCGTCTTGAGTAAACCCAAAGAAGATGAAGATGAGGAGTCTTAACAACAGAGTAGTAGGAGTAGGAAGATAGGTGATATGACAATTTGAGCAAGTGCACCTAAAGAGAAATATGGAGAAATCTCTAAAAATGTCATTTCTCATGAAGTTAGCTATTGGTATGTACTAAAATAAAACTTTTTCGAAGAAGAGAGTCCCCCAAAAATACATTTGATAGATTTTTGCTTAAGCTATCTTTATTGCTGTTGAATTTCGAACAAGGAAATTGTTGTTGATCTCGGAAAAGAATCCTATCGAGTGGACTTGCGGAAAAATAAAAGAAGACATTTGATTAATAATGAGCAGTGAGAACGTCTTCACATTTTGGCGAATGATAGCATGGTGATGTATATGTAATGTGTCAGCACTTTCAATTAAGTGACTAGGTGTTTCTCTTGCAACTTATACGAGCACAATGTGATGGATGAATAATTCAATGGGAAAACACAAAATGGAGAAAGATGATCAAAAATATTCTCGCTTATGATTAATCTCTTGATAGTTACACCAAACTGCTGACCGCGAATTTTAGCATAAAATGTTGGAAGATAAATTTTTTTATTTGTAATAACCAAGTGCAACGAGAAGACGTCTAAATTAGAACTAACACGACCTGGACTCCATATGTTTGAGAAAACAATTATATATGTGCCCTATTATTGACTTGGTTTTTTCTGAAAGAAGCACGACTTTGTTTCCCAAGTTGTCACTACTTACATTCAAAAGAAGACAATTCAAAAAAACTCTATAATATGTGGAGATACTTGAATGTCCTAGGTGGCAAGGATGAGTGTTTTTGATCTTGATAGCTAAGACAAGTTCAATGTTGTATGGGGCAGAATATTGGCCACGGAAGAACTCTCATGTTCAAAAGATGAAAGTAGCGTAGATGAACATGCTGGGATGTGGGCATATCAAGAGAGACATGGTCAATAATGAAGATATTCGGGATAAGGTAGGTGTGACCTCCGTCGTGGACAAGATATGAAAAGTGAGGTTGAGATGGTTCATGTATGTGAAAAGGAGATTTCCAGATGCCCCAGTGAAGAGGTGGGAGAGATTGACAATGGTGGGTCTGAGAAGTGGTAGCAGTAAGCCAAAAAAGTATTGGGGAGAGGTGATTAGACAGGACATGACACATCTTCAGTTTAACAAGGACATGACCCTTCATAGGTAGGGGTGGAGGGCGAGGATTAGGGTAGAAGGCTAGTAGGCACTTGAGCGTCTTTCCTTTCATTCCAGTAGTAGTAGTATTATTCTTGTTATTTCTTATTCTTAGTATTCTATTACTACGTGGTGTTTTGTTTTTTCTACTATCTTATTGTCGTTACTGCTACCCCGACGTTTACAATAGTGATTGTCTTCTCTATATTGCTATAATTTTGCATGCTTGCTTGGAGCCGAGGGTCTATCGGAAATAGCCTCTCTACCCATACAGGGTACGGGTAAGGCTGCATACTCACTATCCTCCCCAAATCCAACTTGTGGGATTACACTAGGTTTGTTGTTGTTGTTGTTGTAGTTGCTGTTGTTGTATAGCTAAGACAAGTTCTAGACTTTGTCTCCTACTCCAACTATTTTTCCATACTTCAGTTTTGCACAAGACCATTTTCAGCCAAGAAAGTCATAGAACTAATTAGATATTTGGTTGATTTACTAATGGATACCTAAACATATTGGCTTGCAACAAGAGTGGAGGTAAAAGGAAGGAAGATGATGAGCTTCTTCTATTCCAACTACAATATTTTGATCCATTAGTTAGGACGACATAAGAAAAAGAAGAATTAAGGACGACAAAAATATGTTACTGGAGATGTGGTTTAAGACATTGTAGTTAAGATTCAATGGCCCAAGAGATGAAGCATGTGTTACTTCAGCAAATTAATTACAAGGATGATTATTGTTTTGCTATATGGTACTAGACATAGTACATAATGAGCTCCAATCAAGAAGTCGGCATGCAAAAGATGAAGATTATGTAACATGGTGCACAATTCTTATGCTCGTTGGTACTGCATATAGTTGTTGTAAGTGTACTTCCTCTTATTTTTTTCTTTTTTTCTTGACTTACTTTATGTCTCTCTTTCTTGTCACCCACTCTTCCCTTGAATGAAGTCTAATGACATAAAAGGATAAAGATTTTGAAATGCTACCTTCATGTTTTAATAACAAGGGTGATATCCAAAGTTGCAACAACTACCGGGGCATCAAGTTACGAAGCCATACTATGAAAATCCGGGAGAGGGTGATGCAGCTGAGGTTGAGGAGGATTGTGACTTACTGAAAATCAGTTCGGATTTATTCCAGGATGTTCGACTATGGAAGCTATTCATCTTGTTAGGAGGTTGATGGTGCAGTACAGGGAGAGGAAGAGGGATTTGCATATGGTGTTCATCGACTTAGAGAAGACTTAAAATAAAGTGCTAAGGGAGGTTATGTTGAGATGTTTGGAGGCTAGAGGTGTTCCTGTTGCATACCTTAAGGCTATTAAGGACATGTATGATGGAGCTAAGACTCGAGTGAGGAATGTGGGAGGGGACTCGGAATACTTCCCAGTTATGATAGGGTTGCACCAGGGGTAAGCCCTCGGCCCATTTCTATTTGCTTTGGCAATCGAGGCATTGACACGCCACATTCAAGAGGAGGTGCCATGGTGAATGTGATTTGCAGATGATATTGTACTAATTGACGAGACGGGAGACGATGTTAACGAGAGGTTAGAGGTTTGGAGGCGCACCCTGGAGTCTAAAGATTTCAAGTTGAGCAGGACCATGATAGAATACTTGGAGTGCAAGTTCAGTGGTACGACTAAGGTAGTGGACGAAGACGTGAGGCTTGATTCTCAAGTCATCCCTAGGAGAGAGAGTCTTAAATACCTTGGGGTCAGTTATACATGGGAATGGAGAGATCGACGAGGATGTTACACATTGTACTGGGATGAGGTGGATGATATGGAGGCTCGCTTCGGGTGTTTTATGTGATAAGAATGTGCCACAAAAACTTAAGGGTAAGTTCTATAGAGTGGTGGTCTATATTTTATGGGGCGGAGTGTTGGCCAGTCAAGAATTACCATGTCCAAAAGATAAAGGTGGCTGAAATGAGGATGTTGAGATGGAGGTATGGGAATACCAAATTAGATAGAATTATAAATAAAGTTATTCGGGACAAGGTGGGCGTGACCCCTGCGGAGGACAAGACGCGGGAGGCGAGACTTAGATGGTTCAGGCATGTGAAGAGTAGAGGCACAGATGCTCCGGTGAGGAGGCGTGAGAGGTTGACCCTGAAGGGCCTAAGGAGAGGTAAAGACAGGCCGAAGAAGTATTGGGGAGAGGTGATTAGGCAGGATATGTCGTTGCTCCAGCTTACCGAGGACATGACCATGGATAGGAAGGTTGGAGGTTAAGAATAAAGGTAAAGAGGTGGATGATATGGAGGCTCGCTTCCGGTGTTTTATGTGATAAGAATGTGCCACCAAAACTTAAGGGTTAGTTCTATAGAGCGGTGGTCTATATTTTATGGGGCGGAGTGTTGGCCAGTCAAGAATTCCCATGTCCAAACGATAAAAGTGGCTGAAATGAGGATGTTGAGATGGAGGTGTGGGAATACCAAATTAGATAGAATTATAAATAAAGTTATTCGGGACAAGGTGGGCGTGACCCTTGCGGAGGACAAGACGCGGGAGGCGAGACTTAGATGGTTCGGGCATGTGAAGAGCAGAGGCACAGATGCCCCGGTGAGGAGGCGTGAGAGGTTGACCCTGAAGGGCCTAAGGAGAGGTAAAGACATGCCGAAGAAGTATTGGGGAGAGGTGATTAGACAGGATATGGCGTTGCTCCAGCTTACCGAGGACATGACCATGGATAGGAAGGTTGGAGGTTGAGAATAAAGGTAAAGAGTTAGGATAGGTAGCCGAGCGTTGTCCTGTCTGTAACAGTAGATTTAGTACATGATTTAGTTTAGTGTCATTTGTGTATTTTCGTATTCCTCGACTTCTGTTATTTTTTGTCGTTGCTTACGTTTCGGCTTTCTGATTACAGTACTTAATGTTAATTTTGTGTTTTTACTTCGGTTTCCTGATTGGTATGCTTGTTGTTGCCCTCCTTTTACCTTTCCTGAGTCGAGGGTCTACCGGAAACAACTCTCTGTCTTCTTGAAGGTAGGGGTAAGGTTTGCGTACGCTCTACCCTCCCCATACCCCGCTTGAGGGATTACACTGCATTGTTTGTTGTTGTTGTACATAGAAATGTGAAATTTTCTCCTTAGTTTGTGGTATGTCTACATGGATCGTTAGTTCCCAAAAAGACCTAGATTCGAGTTTGGGTCTTGAGAATCTTAATTTCAAAATCTGATCTTCAAAGGAGGTAATAGTTTGGCCATATTTCTTCCAACTAATTCACATAGTTAAAGATGTAAAGAAGGTTCCCTTGTCGAATAATGGTACGGCTTGGCCGTATGAATGCGTTTCTGTGGTTGGGTCTTTTGCCCTTTTTGATGTAATAGTTGTTGGAAGTGCTAATGAGAGTTCCGCTTTACTCTTTCAACTTTTTTGGGTTTGTTCATTCTTTCTATACTACACAGTCCCCTTTTTATGTAAGGATACTGAACCAGCAATCTTGACTGACTGCACGGTAACTGAAATGCTAGAAGAAAGGAGGAGGTTGATGCAAATACAAGAAAATTTTATGTTCTCGTTAACATTGAATTTCATTGACTTTTCCTTAGCTCCCATTACTATCGATGTGCATCAATATGTGCTTTTCCGATAACCAATTTTCTTCGTTCTTTATTATAATAAAGAAAGAACCAATTTCGTTGTTTCCATGTTTATTATTTATTTAAACTGCACTGATATGTGGATTAACTCGAGTTTAATTTCTGCAGATATAATTTTTTGTTAGCACTTGGATGTGTAATTTTTTCTTTCATTGATTTTGATGCACCAGATATTACGAAATCACAGTGATGAAGTATGGTTCTTGCAGTTCTCCCATGATGGAAAATACTTAGCCTCGTCAGCTGCTGATTGTTCAGTGATTATATGGGAGGTGAGTTTAAGTCCACTTGAGGGTGGTGAAAAAGAAGAGCAGTGGAACTTTTGGAAAATATTTTAACTTGATTATTTCCTCAAGCTGCGTACATCTCGCCCTCCCCCGACCCCACTTTTGGGATTGAGTGGGGATTCACTGGGTTTGTTGTTGTTATTTCCTCAAGCTATAGGGATAAAACACAGTTCGGAAATACCCTAAATAAGGAAACATGCATAATTACAGTCACAATCTTCTTCACTAGTGTGAATAAATCTTCGTGATCTTTTTCACAGTTATGAGATTCCTAAGCTTGAGAAATAGGCTACTAAAAGAAATCATGCTTGATTATTCATAAATAATAGATTCTCGCAGATCTTGTAAGGGTGTCTACTAATTGGTCATTTGAATAGAGGACACTAAAAGTATATCCTGGATTAACATTTTTTCCGGTAAAGGGACAGATTATTTTTCATTGTGTTTTGTTCTTTGTTGAAACATAACACATAGGATTTCAAGTAATGTTAGTGCAGCTTGATTGTCATTAATTTTCGGTGTTTATCTATTTCCGTATTTACACACATCTATAAAAGCTTATTTCTAGTGACGCTTTAATACTTTTGCTGTTTAAAGGTATCAAGCTTTGTATGTTAAAATCAGCACTAATATATGTACTCGTAGAAAGAGTCGGTACTTGTATTGCCTCTTTTGGTTTGTCATGTGGCACAATACTCAGCATATGATTTCATGCATTCTTGTTGGTGCTTGTATGTATAAAATGGAGTTGACTTGTATGATGTGCAAGGTTCGTTCTCCTCCATGTTTTGTTCCATGTTTGGTAAAGTTTGAAAGAACTGATTTTTCTTCTTCTTGGGGGAGCTGTTTTTGGGGTCAGGGAGGGAACACAGGGGATATGAGAATAGAAAGCTGTCTGGGGATGTAGGCGGTGTTATTTGTAATCGGAACTTATTAGGATGCTATTGTGTTGAACATAAAGTATTAGTGTTCTTTTTCAGCTCTCAGCTCTCTGTTCTTTGTAGGTGAAATTGGATGGTTTGTTCTGCATGAAGCACCAGTTTTCTGGTCACCAGAAACCTGTCTCCTATATGTCATGGAGTCCTGATGACCATCAGCTTCTCACTTGTGGAGTAGAGGAAGTTGTCAGACGGTGGGATGTTGAATCAGGTGAATGTATACATATTTATGAGAAAAATGGACTTGGTTTGATCTCGTGTGGATGGGCTCCTGATGGCAAAAGGATATTATGCGGTGTTACGGACAAGAGCATTAGCATGTGGGATCTGGAAGGGAAAGAGTTGGAGTGTTGGAAAGGCCATCGAACTATTAGAATATCTGACTTGGGCATAACTAGTGATGGGCAGCTTATAGTCTCTGTTTGCAAAGATAATATGATATTACTATTTGGATGGGAATCAAAAGCAGAGAAAGTAATTCAGGAGGATCAAACAATAACTTCATTTGTATTGTCCATGGACAGTAAGTATTTATTGGTTAGTCTTTGGAATCAAGAAATTCATCTGTGGAATATAGAGGGAACTGTAAAGCTCATATCTAAATATAAAGGGCATAAACGTTCACGCTTCGTTGTAAGGTCTTGCTTTGGCGGACTTGATCAAGCATTCGTTGCCAGTGGAAGTGAGGACTCACAGGTACTGCTTCTCTTGTTGATCAAGAAAAACACTAACTCCAGTAGAATCTATATCTTGTGACATTTCTAAGTTGTCATTATGAATATAAATTTTCTTTCCACGACTTACCTCTTGCACAGAATATCAAATTTCTTGTTTGCACATCAGAACAGTAATTGTCAGTAATACCCGAGAAAGGTATGCTATTGTGGGGTGAATCTATAGGAATAGGGTTACATTAGTTCTAGTCACACTTTATGGAAAAGGTTAAAGATCCTGAGATTAAAATGATCCAAGTTGTGCTTTGATCCTTTTATTGTTCAATTAGGAATAAGAGCATAGAAAAATGCCAGTTTGAGAATGAAGAGATCTGTCTTTGCCCTCAGGGATTATCTTAATTGGCAAAGCTTGAGGGACTTGTTTATTAGGTCACAGGTTCAAGCCCTATGTCAAGCGAACTAACTTTGGTATTTAAGTGGAGAAGGGTAGAGGGGCAGGCCTATCATTCCCGAGTTTCGAGGGCTGCGGTTGGCTCAAAGGGTCGGCTCCAGATGGATTTCGCGGTCATAAAAAGAAAAAGGAATGAAGAGATCTATATTTGTGAAAACCTAATAGAAGATCTTGTTAGGCGTGTTCTTCAATGTTAAGTTTAGCACAAACTGTATCACTCCATCCTTTGCATATGATAGTGGTTGATTGGAAACAAAGTTCTAAGTTGTTTGATTTTATTATTTTAGCAGCACTAGAAAATTTTATTGTAATGGTTGAGAAGTACAACAACAACAAACCCAGTGTAATCCCACAAGTGGGGTCTGGAGAGAGTAGCGTGTAGGCTGATCTTATGCCTACCTATAGGCAGACACTACCTATAGGAAGACAGAAAAGCTGTTTTCCGGTAGACTCTCGACTCAGGATAATGGTTGAGAAGTAATAGAAAAAAATATTGCTTCAAAGTTTGAAATTTAAAGAGCAGTTAACAGGACTGAAATCTTAGAAGTTGCATCGGATTAAATTTGGTGAAATATCCTGAAATGACAAGGGTATCATGTAAATTGGAACAGATAAAGCATTGTTGTGCTTAGAATGTAACTTTTGTGTGTAATACAGTGTTGCTTCGGTTGAAATACAAATAGAGATTAGACATGGTACTTTTGTTGTCATTGGACACAAAGCACAAATTTGTTTTGCGAGATAATATTTCTTGTATGAAATGGCTTTCTCGGAAAATTTGTTTATTTTGTTCTGTTTCATTGCTCATTTCCATCCCTTAAATCCGCATCAATTCTAAATTCCAAGCCCAACTTTCATGGTCTCTTTCATTCCATCATCAGCACAGGGACATGCGACCCCTTACTTATCCTTGCTTTGACTTCTATCTATTTAATATGCTGCGATGCCTTTATCATATTGAGATTTACTCTTGCATCTATACCCGTGAAAGCAGTTGAGTTTTCTTCTGATGCTATATTTTCAGGTTTATGTATGGCATAGAAGCTCAGGAGAACTCATTGAGACATTGGCTGGACATTCTGGTACAGTAAACAGTGTTAGCTGGAACCCAGCAAATCCTCATATGTTGGCATCTGCAAGTGATGATCATACTATTCGCATATGGGGCTTGAATCAAGTAAACATGAAACACTATGACACAGTTAGTAATGGCGTGCATTACTGCAATGGGGGGACTTAGAAATCTCGGGGGCATACTCTGGTGCAATGTAATGTTACTAGTTAGATGATACCTTTTCTTATCTATGTATATTCTTTTACATCAAGGTCAAGCTAACATTTATGACAAGCAGGAATGTGAAATTTACATTCAGTCCAGCAATAAATCATGTACTCTAGTTTCTTTTATTGATTTCTTTTTGTGTGATTATTGTTGCTATTCAAGTGACCAGGTAAGCAGCCTAGGTGTTACAGGTAACATACTAACGTATAAAGAGGAGATCCTGATCGATTTTTAAACTGTTCTCTTTTAGCGCCTCTTTCCTTCCTGTTGCGATCTGATCCAGGTCATAATCTTTATGGAATTCCCAAAATTACTAATAGAAAGTCGAAGTACTTTTACCTCAAATAATCATAATCTATACAGGTTGTTTAGTTACTGGATAGAGTTATGAAAGGATTAACATATTGAGATTGTAATAATGTGATTAATAATCACGGTATTGTTTTGGTGTATATGCATTTTTTTTAATGAATGTTTGGTTTATCTTATTAAAAAAGGGATATACTTGTATACTCTGAAATATGTTGGTTTTAAGATGGATAAAAGTTTGTTACCAATTATAGCCTTCGCTTTGCATGCTCAAAGCCATCAGCTTCTAGCTTTAATTGGAAAACTCCAAACCCACATCAAATTCTCTGCAAGCATTCTGAATCTTTCTCCATCTCGGTTCCACTTACCTTCTTATAATTCTGTCACGACCCCAGAATTCTACCTTAGATAATCGTGATGGTACCTAGTCTCTAAAACTAGGTAAGTCTAACACATGTTGAGTTATCAATAGATTTAAACCATTAAACATGAACCATCACCTTAGGTAGTCGTGATGGTACCTAGTTCCTAAAACTAGGTAAGTCTAACACATGTTGAGTTATCAATAGATTTAAACCATTAAACATGAACCATCACCTTAGGTAGTCGTGATGGTACCTAGTTCCTAAAACTAGGTAAGTCTAACACATGTTGAGTTATCAATAGATTTAAACCATTAAACATGAACCAACAACGATCAGTCGATGTACAATATCCCAAAACCAGAGGCACGAAGCTCTCATTTCACTAGAAACTCTAAATACAATACTGTTCTGGAATAACAATAAACAGTAGTAATGAGAGACAACAGAAGGTGACTCTAAGGCCTGCAAACGCGATGACATATATACCTTGAAGTCTCCGCAGCAAATTACAATCAGCTAATTAACGAGCGCCATTCTCCGAGGTTCCTGGATCTGTACAAAAATATGCAGATATGTAGCATGAGTATACCACAGTGGTACCCAATAAGTATCAAGACTAACCTCGACGGAGTAGTGACGAGGTACAATCAAGATACCTACTAGACATAATAACAACAACAACTACCCAGTATAATCCCACCAAGTGAGGTCTGGGGAGGGTAGGATGTACATAACCTTACTCGGTAGGGAGACTGTTTGCGATTGACTCTCGGCTAAAGAAGATGAAGGAAGCCCTGATAGCAAGTGATAGCAAGACAAATAGTTAGAAAACTAAATCGAAGATAACAACACAAAATATGGAAGGATTACCGATAACAAGTAATATCAAGATAGTATATTTAGACAGATAAGTCTAAGGCAGCACACGAGAATATGACGAAGTCCTGCTAGCAAACTATGGAATTACCGAAGGTAAGTAGTAACAGAACAAGACACGCAACTATAGCAAACTAAGGAAAAAGGGTACCATACTAGCACTAATACTATCGAACTAGGGAAGACAAATGGAAACTCACGACTACCTACTAATCTTCCACCCTAATCTTCCGCCTCCACACCCTTCTATCTAGGGTCATGTCCTTGATCAGCTCAAGCTGCGGCATGTCCCGCCTGGTCACTTCCCCCTAAGACTTAGGTCTACCTATACCCCTCCCTGACCTCCCAAGGCCAACCTCTCACATATCCCGACTGGGGCATCCGTGCTTCTCATCTTAACATGCCCAAACCATCTCAACCTTGCCTCACACATCTTTAACTCCACAGGGGCCACTCCCACCTTGTCCTGAATAACTTCATTCCTAATTCTATTCAATCGAGTATGCCCACACATCCATCGCCACATCCTCATTTCCTCTACTTTCATATCCTGGACATGTGACTTTTTGACTAGCCATCACTCTGCCCCATACAACATATTCGGTCTGACCACTTCCTTGTAGAATTTACCCTTAAGTTTCAACGGAACATTCTTATCACACAAGACACAGGAAGCGAGCCTCTACTTCGTCCATCCTGCCGCGATATGGTGAGTAACATCCTCATCTATCTCCCCATTCTTCTGAATTATAGATCCCATATATTTGAAACTCTCCCTCTTGGGAATGACTTGCGTATCGAGTCTCACATCCCCGTCCGCCTCCTGGGTAACACCACTGAACTTGCACTCCAAGTATTCTGTCTTGGTCCTGCTCAACTTGAAACCCTTAGACTCTAGAGTATGTCTCCAGACCTCCAGCCTCTCGTTAATGCCACCTCGCATCTCATCAACCAGGACTATGTCATTAGAAAATAAAAAGCACCAAGGCACCCCCCTGAATGTGACGCGTAAAAGAATCCATTGCTAGTGAAAACAAAAATGGGCTGAGTGCTGACCCCTGATGCAAACCCATCTCAACCGAAAAGTAGTCAGTCTCCTCCAACTTTCCTCACCCATGTCTTAGCCCCATTATACATGTCCTAATCACTCTAATATATGCTACAGACACACCTCCAGCCTCCAAACATCTCCATAGAACCTCCCTCGGTACTTTGTCATAGGCTTTCTCTAGGTCAATGAACACCATATGCAAATCCTTCTTCATCGCCCTATACCGCTCTACCAATCTCCTCACAATGTGAATGGCCTCAGTAGTTGACCGTCCCGGCATGAAACCAATATGGTTCTCGAAAATGGACACGCACCTCCTCAATCTCCCTTCAATCACCCTCTCCCACACTTTAATCGTATGGATTAACAACTTAATACCCCTATAGTTGTTGCAGTTTTGGACATCCCCCTTGTTATTATACAACGGGATCATCGTACTCTGCCTTCACTCTTCGGGCATCTTCTTCGTCCTAAAAATGACGTTAAACAATCTAGCAAGACATTCCAAGCCCTCCTTGCCCACACTCTTCCAGAATTCCACCGCGAACTCGTCTGGACCAGTCGCTCTACCCCTACTCATACTGTGCATAGCCTCTACCACCTCCCTCACTCGTATGCGTCTACAATACCCAAAATCTCGCTGCCGCTCCTAGTACTCCAACTCCCTTAACACGATGCCCCTATCTCCCTCCTTGTTCAAGAGTTTATGGAAGTACACCTTCCATCTATGCCTGATATGTTCCCCTACCAATAAAACTCTTCCCTCCTCGTTTTTTATGCATCTCACTTGGTCTAGATTCCGGGCCTTCCTCTCCCTCACCTTTGCTAGCCTGTACAATTTCTTGTCCCTGCCTTTAACCCCAATTTCTTCGTATAAACGACTAAACGCTGCGGCCTTAGCTGCAGTAAACGCCAACTTCTCCTCTCTCCTAGCCTTCTTGTACCCCTCCCTAGTGGCACTCTTCTGCCCCTCGTCTATGCTCTCTACTAGCTTCAAATATGCCTCTTTCTTTGCTTCCACTTTTCCTTGCACCTTTTCGTTCCACCACCAGTCCCCTTTATGGCCACCAGAAAAACCCTTTGAGACTCCTAAAACCTCTCTCGCCGCCTCTTTAATACAATTTGCTGTCATTGACCACATACAGCTCGCGTCCCCCTACTCCTCCAGGCCCCTAGAGCCAACAACTTCTCCCCCAACTCTTGGGCCTTGTCCTTAGTCAATGCACCCCACCTGACCCTAGGAATACCAGACATAGCCCTCCTCTTCCTTGTCCACGTGATCTCTAAATCCATTATCAAAAGCATATGCTGGGTCGTAAGGTTCTCACTCGGGATGCCCTTGCAATCCGTGCATAGACCTCTATCACATTTCCGGAGAAGCAGATAGTCAATCTGGGTCTTGGCCACCGTACCCCGAAAAGTTATCAGGTGCTACGCCTTCTTCGGGAAGCACGAGTTAGCAATCACTAGCTCAAAACCTTTAGCGTACTCCAGCAGCGAAGTACCTCCTTCGTTTCTATCTCCAAAACCGAAGCCACCATGCACACCGTCATATCCCCCAGGCGACCTCCCTATGTGGCCGTTAAAACCACCCCCTATAATAAGCTTCTTCGGTGGACGGTATACCCCGCACCAACCCATCCAAATCCTCCCATAATTGTCTTTTAACCTCCTCACCCAGACCCACCTGAGGCGCGTATGCACTAACTACGTTCATAGTATACCTACCCACGACTATCTTAATGGCTATCGACCTGTCATTCACCCTCTTATTCTCAACCACTAGCTCCCTTAGGTCCTTATCAACTAAAATGCCTACCCCGTTCTTCCCTCTCACCCTCCCTGAATACCACAACTTAAACCCATCATCCTTCCGAGCCATGTTCCCCACCCATCTAGTCTCCTAGACACAAGCTATATTAATCTTCCTCTTATGGAGAATCTTTGCTAACTCTATTGACTTTCCCGTTAGAGTCCCTATGTTCCATGACTCACTCTCAACCTAGAAGGTACCTTACCCCCCATGACACCCTTTCCCTCTACCCCTCGCTTCCACCGCTTCTCCCGAGGACATGCCCTCACTCTATCATAGCTCGACGCGACCACTAGACTAGCACAAAGCTATAAACAAAATAAACTACAAAGGAATAGGCTAAACAGAAACCTACAGGTTCACAAGGTGTTAATAAGGGTTCCGACTAAGCAGAGGCAAACTACATATTAGCTATAACACTAAAGTGATAGACAGAGGCAGATATAAGCCGACAGGTCTAACTAAATAAAATTTAAATATGATACCTACTAGAAATGATAACATTAGCAAAATATTAATATAATGTTGACAGAGGAACAAATATCAATGTAAAGCTAAACAAAAGAATAACATTATAACACTAGCAATGGAGGGAAGAAACAACAAATAACGACTAGGAGTAACCAAGTAATAATGCAACAAGTAATCGGAACACAGTTAGTACCATAAAAACCAATTAAGGAAACCAATGACAACCAGTTAATCAAGCATTCTCTCACAAGGTTTACACAAGAATCACCTTGAGCTACCATCCTCATAGTTACGAATCACGAGTCTCAAATCACAAATCATAATCACATGGTATCTCATGCCCACATCATCAATCACAATTGCACGGACAATTCACGTGTTGCACGGACATCTCACATGCCAATACCATTAATAATATCTCATATCCGCAAAGACAACTCACATGCCAACATTAACAATATCTCATATCCGCACGGACAACTCACGTGCCAACAGTTCGGTCCTCACACAGAAGGCAGGTATACAAGAGTACATGTACATGATCAATGAACATCGAGATTTATACTCCTGGACTGATATAGGTGACAAATTATTGTGTATGCTTGTAGAAGTGTACTATCACAACTCAAGTCAACATGTAAGATCAAAGACACCGAGTAGCACATTGGAAACAACACAACAAAACCCATAATATGCATGACTCACACAAGATAGTCACACCACCACACAAATATCATCAATGACAATGCCCCAAACCATCACAAATCATCCCCGACTTATGGTAGGCTATGATCTCGTATTTTATTCGCTTATTACACTCCAATTTACTGCACTTTAATTGAGTTTGAACTTTAGTAGCTAGTGTTTTTCACTAATTGCGTGTTTTATGCCTTGTAAGAGTGATTCCCGGCTACTGAGATATTATGGAATGAATTCAAGTAATTTGGAGCTTTGAAGTCTGAGTAAAAGCCCAAGGGATTAAGCAGGGATCGCGTTAGTGGGTTGAGAACCACATTTGGACTTAAAAAATAGAGCGAAACAAATTCACTTTGAGGAATGTCCTGGCTGGCCATTTTCTGCTACTGTCAAGTCTATAAAGTTCCCCACTATAGCCCCGCCTGGCGCGTCGCTCCATGCGGCACGCTTGTGCAATTTTTACAGAGCCGGTATCCTATTTCGCGCAGGAAAAGGTGTTTTCGTTTGGGCCCGACCCTACTTGATATAAATACATGTAAAAATATTATTTTTAGCACTTTTGACTCATCTTAGACCTAAGGAAGCTAAGGAGGAGGTGGATAAGCAAAAGCAAAAGGATTTCATCATTCAATCCTCACTCAAGACAAGAGTTAGGATTGTTTTATATTTTCCTTTAACTTGAACATTGTTACGATGAATTACTCCATATCTATGGAGAAGTTCTCTTTAGGGTTTGATGGATTTGGTGTCTTTATACTTGTTTGTGGATAGTTAAATCTAGCTTTTATGTATTGATCATTTTGGATGTTTTAATCGTTGCATCTATATTCAATTGTTCATAATCGAGAGAGGCATATCTTGTGATATCTTTGCATTAGATTTTGTTGGTTGAATCCATTAATTCTTCTTAGTAATTGAAAGAGGCTAGTTGAATTGTTGATTAAACCTAGTTGGGAGGATAATCGAGAGAGGTTCTCGTAAATACCAATCCATTACGAATTCTTGCATATCTTCACCGATTTTAATTTAGTTCATCTTGTGAGGTTGAAACTTAATCGAGAGAGGAGTTTTGGCTAAACAATTGAATTAATAATCAAGTGAGTTCGAGAGACTCACTTGGACATTAGAAGTGAATTATCTAGAGTTAGATCCAAAATATTTATCTTGCACCTATCCTATCAACCCTATCTTCTCCCCATTGATATCTTCCTTTGCCTACTACTTGCGTTTCTTGTCAATAGTCAACAACTTAGACTCTCGGTTAATTTTAGTTTAAATCATATAAATCTCCATTGTTCATCATCTTGGATAGCAATCCAGCTACAAACTACGATTCCAATCCTTGTGGATACGATATTATAATTTACCACATTCGACTAGCAAGCATATTTTCGTATGTGTTTTGCGCTCGTCACCAACATAGCCCCCTTGTCTCGTTGCGGGCACAACAATAAAGTAAATACCCGCCTTGTCTCGCCGTACGTAAATATAGCATGACTAACTCACGTGCAAACACCCCACCAATCCTCTCAACAATCCCGCGTGTGCCAAAAATATAACAACTCGCACCACACGTGCCCATATGCCACAATATCTCCATAAAAACACTTCATATACCACAACCATACATATCCCACGTCTCAACAACACTGAGTACAACAACAACGACAACACACGCAGGAGTACGACAAGTAAATCAATACAAGAATTACAACAACACAATGAAATAGAATAATAAGCTTAACAATGAAACCTATAGTATGTAATAATGACTTTAAATAGGAATAACTCAACAACGAGATAAATAACATGTAATGATGATTTCAAATAAGAATAACTCAACAATGAAAGAGATAACATGACAATAAAAGAGGCAACATCTTCAATTAAAGCATATAAAAGTAAATTTGACAATAAAATTGTGATGACCCAAAAGGTCATCCTAAGTAGTCCCAGCTAAATCTATGTTCCGAGGCATCAAAAGCCTCCGTTAATCTCACCTCGATATGCGTGCGCAGCCCCGACAGGTAGCCGAGAAGCTTCCATATGAAAATTTGATAAAAATGGGATTTTTGAATTGAATAATTGAATAAAGTTGACTTTGGTCAATATTTTTGGTAAACGGATCCGGACCCGTGATGTGACAGTCCCGGAGGGTTCGTAGGAAAATATGGGACTTGAGCGTATGCCCGGAATCGAATTCCGAGGTCCCAAGCCCGAGAAATGAATTTTTAAAGAAAATTGTTTCTGAGAATAATAAAGGATTATGAAAGTGAGTAATTATGTGAAAGCCGTGTTACCGGGCCCGTATTACGGTTCCGGAGCCCGGAACAAGTTTATTATATGTTATTGGTCCTATATGTGAAATTTGGTGAAAAACAGACTTGATTTGATTGGTTTCGGATCCAAATGAGGAAAATTGGAGTTAATGAAGCTTTGAGTTTTTTTTTTTAAGAATTTGAAATTTGGCTTGAAAGGTGAGTTTATGTTCCGGAGGTCCGAATGAAATTACGGGACAGGGATTAGTTCCGTTGTGTCATTTATAACTAGTCTGCAAAATTTGAAGTCGTTTCGAGTTGTGTGGGTCAGTCCGGCGCATCGTCATAGAATCTTAGATTTCAAGTTCTTAAGTGTTGAATTTAGGGGTTTTGGAGGGTGATTCTGAGTTTTAGCTTGGTATTTAGTGTTCCATGAGCTCGAGCAAGTCCGTTTAATGATTTGGGACTTGTTGGTATTTTTGGACGGGGGCTCGGGTGGGCCCAGGTGCCTCTCGGACCCCGCGCGAGGCCAAAAACCAAAAAAAACCACTGCTGGTGCACATAAGCTGGTGTGACCGCAGGTGCGGTTTCCCAGCCGCAGGTGCGGGACCGCCCCTAAGGTCCCAGCCTCGCAGGTGCGATCCCCAGCCCCCTTGCCCAATGTCCGCAGGCGCGAGACTCAGGCCGCAGGCACGTGACCGCAGGTGCGGTCCAGCCTTCGCTGGTGCGACTTCTATCGCTGGCGCGGCCCCCCCTCCGCAGGAGCGGGACCGCTGGTGCGACTCCTAACTCCGCAGGTGCGAGCCCAGGGTCCCAAGCCCTTCTTCCGCAGGGGCGATCATTTCCCTCGCAGGTGCGAGACCGCACCTGCGGTCCTAAG
>ML253455.1:0-25244 GCA_005239495.1 Nicotiana undulata
AGAGGGTTGATCGCTCTATTTTGGACCCGAGGTAAGTGTCTTGCCTAACTTTGGTGAGGGACTCGGTGTTATTTTCTATGTGCTAAGTGAATACCACGTTCATTGCATAGGTGAGGTGGGGAGTACCTATGCAATGTGTGTCAAGCATGCCCGTGAGTCTGTTTTGATAGAAATTGCAGTATTTATACCATGTTTAGTATATTATGAGGTTGTCTTTACTTGGTAATTTATTCTTGATTGAAAGTATTGGCTGTTGAGTTTGAGAAGTGTTGATACGAATGGTAATGCAAGTGTAGAGTACGTAATTGAGGTAATTGNGTATTCTGAATTGCTTAATCCCACTATGTTGTACTCCTTGCCATTTATCTGTTATTGTTTTGTGAGGAAGAGAGTAAAAGCACGAAGGGTGATGCCGTGCCATGATATTTGATTACATTGCATTGTGAGGAAGAGAGTAAAAGCACGAAGGGTGATGCCGTGCCATTGTTTACTTTTCCGACATTTATATTGTTTCGTTGTAGATTATGTTGGATTGTTTCTCTGGATTACTTCTATCTGTCGATGTGACTGTTTTATTCCACTCGTCCCCCTTTACTGCTCCCGTATCCCCTACTTGCCGGTTTATCTCATGCCTTGTGTTATTTCCTGTTACCTGCTGTAGAATAGGACAGGTTATCGTTAATGTCAAGTCTAGCCTCGTCACTACTTCGGCCGAGGTTAGGCTTGGCACTTACTCAGTACATGGGGTCGGTTGTACTGATACTACACTGCACTTCCTTGTGTTGTGCAGACCCTGCTACTGGACCCCGTGGAGCGTTTTGAGGGAGATACCTTCATTCCACGTCGGTGCTTCGAGGTATACACTGGCGTTTGTGGATCCCGAGGCTTCTTTCCTTTACTGCTTCATTGTCTTTTTCCTTACTTTCAAGACAGTGTTGTATTTTCATTCCATACTTGTATTTAGTATTCCAGTAGCTAGTCCGTGAGATTGTGACACCCCGGTTTTTGGGATGTTTTACATTATTTCATGTTTGTCATGTCTTTATTCTCCGCATTTTTAAAGTTTCGTTATTTTATTAAGCAATGCTTACAGNTTTTAGTATTCCAGTAGCTAGTCTGTGAGATTGTGACACCCCGGTTTTTGGGATGTTTTACGTTATTTTATGTCTTTATTCTCCGCATTTTTAAAGTTTCGTTATTTTATTAAGCAATGCTTACAGGATTCTGTTGGGAATTTTTTGAAAGTGACGAACTAACATTTTATTTCGTGTTAAATGATTATAAGTTTCTATTGCAAGATATACGTTGGCTGGCCTAGCGGGTTCAATGTTAGGCGCAATCACGGCCTAAAAGGTGGGAATTTGGGTCGTGGCAACATAAGTCATAATTATATAATATAATTTATAATAAATTGCCTTAGATAATATAATATAAATTCATAAAAAAAAAATTAAATATCCAACGGCTATATTTTAAAAACTAGCTGTTTGGCATGTTTAAAAAATAGCCATTTGGACCCCAAACTTTTTATAATTACACTTTTTCCCTATTTTCAACTATAAATACCCCATCATTCTTTCATTTTTACTCACAAAATAATCAACCTCTCTCAATCTCTCTCTACTCAAATTCTCAATTCAAGTTAAATCATGCCCGGTGGTCCTAGAATTACTCCATTTGTTCGGGAACATTAATTTGGTAGAAGAAAATGAAGAAACTTACACGATATCGTGCAAGCACTGTGGTTTTGTCTTCACTCGGCGAAAGATGGAGGGTTCAGGCCCTTTAAAGAGGCATATAACCAAGTATTGTCCAGGGCGTCCTCAAGACATTCGTATCTAATATTTTAAGTTTAATTCAAACTTGTGTTATTTTAATTTATTAGTCGTATTATGCTTAACGTTGTAGTTTGTTAAATTAATTTGATGTACTATTAATTAATTATGCAATGTTAGTGCAAGTTTGAAGTACTATTATTATTAATTTGAAGAAGCTTACTTGAATTACAATACATAAGTAATAATTATATAATATAATTTATAATAAGTGCAAGTTTGAATATCTCTTTACTATTGTTTTGCGTGTTTAAACTTGAATTACAAGACATAAGTCATAATTATATAATATACATTACAATAAATAGCCTTAGATAATATAATATAAATACATAAAAAATAACCAACGGCTATAATTTCAAAAACTAGCCATTTGGAAAGTTCAATTAATAGTCAAATGGCCCCCAAACTTTGTTTTAACCCCAAACCTTTTATAATTACACCTTTTCCCTTTTCTCAACTATAAATACCCCTCATTCTTTCATTATTACTCACAAAATCATCAATCACTCTCTACTCAAATTCTCTATTCAAGTTAAATCATGCCTGGTGGTTCTAGAAATAACCCATTTATTCAAGAACACTATAATATGGTAGAAGAAAATGAAGAATTTTACATAGTAAAGTGCAAGCACTGTGGTCGTGTCTACACTTGGCGTCCAAAGTTGACCGGCACGGGCTCTTTAAGGAGGCATATAATAAAGAGTTATCTTAGGCGTTCTCAAGACATTCGTAATGTTATAGTTTCTTAATTTAATTTGAAGTACTATTATTATTAATTTGAAGAAACTTACTATTTTTTGTGTTTAAATATGAATTACAATATTTATATCCCAAAGATTTACAAGAAATTGCCTTACATAAAAAAAGTTTTAAAAAAAATGGCCGGACCCGTTTAGGCCTGTTTAGGCCCGTTTGGCCCGCGGGTCCGCCCCGCTTAGCCCGGGCCCATGTGGGCTTATGCCCGTGGGGGGCCGGTTCCACCCACATAGCCCGTTTAGCCCGGGCCCGCATAGCCCGCGTCCCATTTGGCCCGACCCACTTGGCCCGTTTGGCCCGTGCCCGGCCCGTTAGCCAGCCTTAAGCATAAGCACGAAGAACAGAGAATAGGGCTTTTGGTAATTGGTACGATTGTATCGACATAAGACCCAAGGTTTATCTAAATTTTGCAGCGATACCAAATTACTAAATTATCCATAAAGTTGATAATATTTTTGAAAATGCCCTTCGTCGTACACAACCCCTTTCACTTATTATATAGTTAAAGCGGTTGTACTTCTTAGCATGGAATTGTGGCGGCAACAACAACATACCCAGTAGTTTCCCACAAATATGGTCTGAGGAGAGTAAGATATATGCAGCCTTACCCCTACCCCTGGAAGGTCAGAGAGGCTGTTTTCGATAGATATTCGGCTAGAGAACGACTGAAAATGAACAGTTAATTGCAACAAGCAGGAATAAAAGCAAGATGAAATAAGCTAAAATCCAGAATGCAGTCAAACTCTAGGTTGTGATAGCCATCTATGAATAAAATATATCATACTAACACTAATGCTAGTGAACTGAGTAAGACAAAGAGAAACGCTCGACTACCTACGAACCTTTTACTCTAATCTTTGACCTCCACGCCTTCCTGTCTAGGGCCATGCCCTCAGTCAGCTCCAAGTGTGTCATGTCCCACCTAATAACTTCTCCTCAAGACTTCTTAGGCCTACCTCTACCCCACTTGCTGCCCATCGAGGCTAAATGCTCGCACCTTCTAAATGAGGCTTTTGTACTTCTCCTCTTAACATGCCCAAACCATCTCAACCTCGTCTCCCGCATCTTATCCTCCACAGGGTCCACTCCCCCCGTTTCCCGAATAACTTCATTCTTAATCTTACCCAACTGGGTATGTCCACACATCCACCTCAACATCCTCATCTCAGCTACTTTTAGCTTCTAGGTATGAGAGTTCTTAAGAGGCCAACACTCTGCTCCATACAACAAAGTTGGTCTAACTACAACCTTGTAGAACTTACCTTTAAGTCTCAGCGGTACATTCTTATCACACAAGACACCGAAACCGAGCCTCTACTCCATCCATCCTGCTCCGATACAATGCGTGACATATTCATCACTCTTCATTACCTTGTATTATAGATCCAAGTTACTTGAAACTACCTCTTTGGGGACGACTTGCGTATCAAGCCTCACCTCTATATCCCCTTCCTGGGTACAATTGCTGAACTTGCACTCTATGTATTCTGTTTTGGTCCTGCTTAACTTGAAACCCTTAGACTCTAGGGTCTACCTCCAAACCCCTAGCCTCTAAAGGCTGCCTCCAAACCCCCAACCTCTAGTTAACACCACCCCGCGTCTCATTAGTTAAAACTATGTCCCCTCAAATAACATACACCATGGCACCTCAGCTTGAATGTGTCTCGTCAAAGCGTCCATCGCTAAGGAAAATAGAAATGGATTAAGAGTTTATCTCTGGTGCAACCGCATCATAACCGGAAAGTGTTCCGAGTATCCTCCCGCTGACCTAACCCAAGTTTTAGCTTCATCATATATGTCCTTAATCACCCTAATGTAGGTTACTGGGGCCTCTTTAGCCTCCAAGTATCGCCAAAGCACCTCTCTCGGGACTTTATCATATGCTTTTTCTAGGTCAATGAACACCATGTGCAAGTCCTTCTTCATCTCCCTATATCGCTTCACAAATCTCCTCACAATGTGAATGACTCCATAGTCGAATGCCCCGGCATGAAACCGAACTGGTTCTCAGAAATGGACACACTGGTCCTCACCCTCACTTCAACCACCCTCTCCCAAACTTCATAGTACAGTTTAGCAGCTTAATCCCCCAATTATTATTGCAACTTTGGATATCACCCTTGTTTTTATACACAGGAATTCATCGTACTCCACCTTCATACATCGGGCATCTTCTCATATTAAAAATGACACTAAACAACCTAGTGAGCCAGTCTAAACCTGCCCTACCCGCATTCTTCCAAAACCTCACCGGTATTTCATCTGGCCCGGTAGCTTTATCCTTGTGAATCGTATGCATAGGCCCCTTGACATCCTTTACTCTTATGCGCCTACAGTACCCGAAATTCCGACGCATCTCGGAGTGTTCCAAGTCGCCCAATGTGAGCACGTAATTTTTGTCTTGTGAAAAATACTCCTATAAAATCCACGAAAATAGATTTTTCTAATTGTTTTAATTTTTCATTGAATTTCTAGGCATTTATTGTTAACTATACTTTGCATTGTTGCATATTTAATATCTGCAAATCATAAGAAAACACCAAAAAGTGTTCGAATTCTTCATTGCATAACATTTTAGGTTTTATTTGCACTTTTAGGATTTAATTACGTTTAAGTAGTTGCATTATTAAATGAAAATCACAAAAATACCATGGTCATTTTATATCTTTAGCTTTTAGTCTTAAATTATTAGTTTTATGTTAATTAATTATTTAAATATTAGAAATATTAAGTAGGTTAATTTTACAAATTATAATTAAGTTAGGATTTAATTAGGACTTTTAATTAATTTTGTGGAATTTAAAATCAAAGAAAAGAAATAAGGAGTCTATTTGGTCTTAGTCAAAATTGGGCCAAAAGCAATTTCAATGGACTTATTGTGCAAATCTGCCCCAACCCATCTCCCCTACCCGGCCCAGTTCCCCCTTTAACCCAAAACGACCCCGTTTTGACCTCTTCAAATCCCCACTGTTCATGCACCAGATCCAACGGCCTAGAACTCAACACCCCCTTTAGGTTTAATAGTCTGAACCCCTTCCTAATCCTAGAGACCCCATTACACTTCATCTTTCTCACCCCTCTCTCACCACCCGCCGTCTCCGCCGCCGGAAATTTCCCTACGATGGCAGACAGTCGCCAAATAATCCCAATTTTTCACCAGCCAATCCCCACCTTTCCATCTCTCCTAGTCTCTTAGCCTTAGCCTCCAAAACCCACTCGAACTCACCCAATTCCGGATCTAAAAATTTCAGAACCCAAATTTTTTTTTCTTTTTTCTTTCTTTTCATTGAATGGTCGTTTCACTCGTTATAATCGTCTAGCTTTCGCGAGTCATTCATTTTAAGAAGATCCGTCCAGAAACCAATTTCAAGCCGAATCTCTTAAAACAAAATACATGTGATGGTCAGACATCGAGGGTTTTCGGCGTCGCCAATTCTTCTTTGTTTTTTTAGTTGGTAATTTCTTCTTCATTAGCTTCATTTTTAGTTAATTGATTGGCTAAGTGTTCTAACAAATTATGTTGTTGAGTTTAATATCGCTTGTTTAGGTTAATTTAGGATTAATGGTTGAAGTCAGTTCATTCTTGATTACCTCTTGTTTTTATGTTGATTTTAATTGATTAGAATTCTCTTTTTCTAATGTCTTGGGACTGTCTTGGTCAAATTCGAATTCTGTGCGTTATGGGCTAAGAAGCCCAAGTTGATTATTAAGGGTAAATACATGGATTTTGCAGGGTAGTTAGGAATTGAATTTGAGGAAATATTATCAGTAACTGTTTAAGAAGGTTCTAGAGATAGGGTGAAGGATTAAGGTGCAATAAAAACCAGAAATTAGGTCAGATTTGGGGTTAAAAGGGGAATTTTTAGAAGTTAAAAAGGTTGAAAAGGTATAGAGGAATATTTGAATGGACAGCTGTCCAATTCAGTTTAAAAAAAAATGCTCATTCCCTATTTTTTTAGTTGACATCTTTTGTCTTATTATCCCTTGATTTTGTTTGCATATAAGGCACTCCTTCTCTTCTAAGAAAATTAGTGAATGCACACAAAAAGATCCTCTGCGGAAACCTTCACATGCATGAATACTCATCTTCACAGACTTTTCATTGAACACTCTAATCCTTTGAAAATTCCCTCATCTTCTTCATTTTTCTCACCAAAAATACTCTGGAAGTGAAAAAAAAAAGATTTAGAAAAGCAAAGAAAATGGAATCATTGTCACGACTCAAATTTTCAACCCTCGGGATCGTGATGGCTCTTAACACCATACATGCTAGGCAAGCAAATGTTAGAATTTAGCTAACCGTTTTCTTATAAAAATTTAATTAAATATAAGTAAGCAACTAAAAATAATGCGAAATCTAACACTATCCAATAAATAAAATCAAGAATAGTGTATGACATAATCAAACAAACTCGAAACTAATACCAATATCTAGCTACCTAGGGTTTGGAGTCACAATTCACTAATTACTAAAGAATACTACAAGTAATTGGCTAAAAAATAGTGTATCTATTTTGAATGAAATAAAACAATAACTAGATAACGCATAGAAGGCTCCAGGAATCTTCGGACGCCAGCAGATCTACCTCTTGACTCCGTACGAATGATCAGCTACTGCTCAAAGAATCAACTCTGACCGGAACCTGGATCTGCACCAGAAGTGCAGAGTGCAGTATCAATACAACTGACCCCATGTACTGGTAAGTGCCGAGCCTAACCTCGACGAGGTAGTGATGAGGCTACGGCGGGGCATTTATAATATAACATGTATACAATGTATAATAAAGCAAGAAGGGAATACTAAACTAAATAAACAATAACTTGCAGCAATTAATAAAATAACTCAGCTATCTTTTCCAGATCTCAGCTATAACCTATCCTTACGAAAATTTCCAAATTTCAATTTAAACAACGGTAAGAGCAGAATATGAAATAACAACAATAAAACAGTGAGTATTCAAGTCTTTATTATATAACCAGTATATCATGAATATTCTCCCTTATTTCTCCTTGTTGCGGCGTGAAACCCGATCCCACATGTCCACCCTTTATTACTCCTTGTCGCGGCGTGCAACCTGCTCCCACCAGACAATCACATCTCATATTTATAATAAAGGCTTCACAAATTAGATCAAAGTCTTTCACAATATTTATGTCTCAACAATTGTAAATAGAAAGTTGTACTATTAAGAAACTTCACTAATTATCATTACACAACGAAACCAACTGAAATGTATCCCAATGGAGCTAAGGAACAATTAATACTTTCAAATAAGGGGAAACAATCTCTAACAACATCGAGTAGACAAAACAAGTAGACATGGAAGCATAAATAATCATGGAACAATTAAGACAGGAATGTAATAAGTTGGAAACAGGGAAGGGGACATGCTAAACAGATAATTTGGTGGTGCATAGGTACTCGTCACCTCACCTATACACCACACACATGCAATTTCACATAGCATTTAAGTCGGGGATTCCTAATCCCTCAAGTCAAGGTTAGAGCAAACACTTACCTCAATTCCGCAGGCCACTCACTACTGATAACTAGTGATTTGTACTTATTATTTGTTCCCGTTTTCTTATATTTTGAGGCGAATTTGACTAAAATACTCCCACAATTTGATGCAAGTTGTTTAAATTGGAGGAATTGAGTTGAATTGTGAATATTGACCTAAAATGACTCAAAAAGGAGCAGAAACTTGCATTGTCCCAGTACCCAACAGAGGCATTATCCACATTAATAATCCGATGTAGCAGATGTCACTTTGTTGCAACGCAATTTCAATCGCTGTCCATTGCCAAACTTCAGAGAATATGATTTTGAGGCAACTCCTACCGCTGACCATGCTGCTATTACGCTGCAGCGGTTTCTCTACCGCTGCGGCTTTCAAAATTATGCTGGACCCGTTTTCCAAACTTCAGAGAGTCAGCAAAGTTGAGTTTTCACACCAACGCGGTCAGCGACAATTTTCTGCTATCGCGTTTCAGAGACCGCTACGGCGTTACATAATTTTTCTGGGAGAGAAATGGAGATTCAGAGAGTGTTCAAAGTCCAAGAATGCTGCAGTGGTCATTATTCCGGTGCAGCGGAAGCCAATCCGCTGCAGCGCTCAGAATTACGCTGGGAGCAAAATCTCCGTAGGGGCAATTTTGTCCAGTATTTTCAGCCTAGTATAAATGCATCTTTTTCTCATTTTTAGGGTATCAGCTATTAGAGTGAGCATGTGAACAATAGTTTTATTCTATTTTGAGTAATTTTAGCTTAGTTCTTACAATATTTCTTAGATTTCCTTCTTGTAATTTACATTTATGAGTTCAATTTCATCATCTATCTTAGTTTCTTTTTCAAATATGAGTAGCTAGACCCTTAAGCTAGGGTTGTGACCCAACCCTAGTGTGTGTAACTAATGTGTCTTTCATTTTAGGATAAATTTGTGATCGGGTGTTTGATTTTTAGTCTAATTTATGCTTAATTCTCAGATTTAGTGGTTGCAAACACTATTTCATGCCTTCATGACTAGGGCTATTCTTGAGAGAGATGACCCAAGTCTAGGTAATTAGGCTAACAAAGTATTGGGGCGAACTCAAGATATTGATAGCCCCAATAAAAGGGTCTATACTAGAGATAGTTACACCCGACTTGAGCCATTTCATTGGATTTATTGAAATGCCCAATTGTGCTTGAGAAGGCCAATTCAGGCAAAGTCATTCAAATTACTGAGAGGTATTGGGTGAGCAACTTAGTATGAGGTTATGTCATTCACCCAGAATCCACAAGGTTATCCTCAATTTTAGACTACATTAGTCACTCGCCTATGAGTAAGTCATAGCCCTAGTGCCTTTAATTACTTGAGAAAAATCCACAAAAAGATAATAGTTAGCTAGATAATAGTCATTTCTAGAATTACTTTAGCATAAATACAAAACCCTTTATGATGGGAAGTGCAATTAAGAACTTGATACACCACTAGGTTAACTAGAAATTCAACTCCCATTTCCATAACTCCATGTGGATATCAATCCCGACCCTTTCGGGTAAAAGTTGCTTTGACCCCTTCCTTGCTACTCTTTAGTGGTATAGGTGGGCGTCGATCAGTTTTTGGCGTCGATTTTGGGGAGTTATAACGATGTTGATTATCTATTTGAGTAGTGGTGTAGATTATTTTTCTTTTCTTCTTTTTGTTAACTTGTGTGTTTCAATCAATACATGTACTTATGGCTGATCCTGTGGCAAATATTATACCGGGGGAGGAGGTATATGATCTTGGGGAAGATGAGTTACATAAACTTCCGCCTCAAAGATGGGGCCGACAGGCCAATCCCAATGATAATATTCCAGACCCTCCCCCGCCTCCTCCCAGAGTTTCTCCTCGGGTGCTTCCAAACGAAGGGTATGCAAGTGCAATGTCCCACCCAGAATACGGGCGGACAACTTTCAAATCACTAATGTCATGTTGACACTCCTGGAGCAGCGTGGGTATTTCACGGGAGCTCCCCATCAAAATGCCTAGGAGCATCTAAAATGCTTTGTAGACACATGTTGGGGGAGCAAGCAAACCAATGTATCGGAGGATGCCTTGAGGCTCATATTATTTCCTTTCTCTCTTCGAGGGAAGGCACTGTATTAGCTTGAATGACTACCAAATCATTCTATCTCAACATGGGATGAATTAGAGGATAAGTTCATTGCCAAGTTTTTCTCCCCCGGGCACATGGAGGCTTTGAGATACGAGATATTGGCATTCAAGCAAAAGCCGAATGAGACCCTTCACGAGATTTGGGAACGCTAAAGAACTATGGTCAAAGAGTTTCCAAACAATGACATGACCGAGTCCATGATACAACAGACTTTCTACTGAGGCATCAATACCATGAATCAGTGTGTGGTCAACCAACTCGCTGGGGGAAACTTTATAAAGCTTACTTACAATAAAGCATGTGACATCTTGGACGAAATGGCTGACACTTCGTCAGCATGGAAGAGTCGGGAAAATGTGCCCCAGGGTGATTCAAGTGTGATAAATCTCCACAAAGAGCTTCAAGATCACGGGCAAGCAATTTTCGAGCTTACCACCACCATGAATCAACTTGCTAAGGCAAAACTTCAACAAATACAAGGGCCGAAGCAAGTGCATGCTATGGAGGGGGTAAATCTTTTGGTTAACAAGCGAAGGCCTCGTGGAAGTCAAATGCCAAACAACAATGAGCAATGCGACCAAGGAGTGAGCGGGTATAATTAAGAGGATTCTTATGATGAGCAAAATGAAGATGTAATGTATGCCAACAATTTTCAAGGGCAAAGGAACAATCAAGGGAACAACCAAAATACTAACAACCAAAGGCAAGACAATTGGAACAACAATAACAACTCAAGCAAATTGGGGGAACAACAATCAACAATGGGGTGACAATAACAACAATTGGAGCGGGAACAACATTTGGGGTGGCAATGGAAATCGGGGGTCAGGCTTTCAAAGGACCCCGATGTATTAGCAACCCAACAATCCACCCCTTATAAATCACAAGTCCAAGGTTCCTCAAGCAATGACATGGGTCGGATCGAGCAAATGTTTAAATAAATGATGGAATGTAATGCGGATTCGGATGCTCATATTGCCTTCCATACCACCTCCATCCGAAACCTTGAGGTCCAAATGGGACAAATCCCACAAGCCTTGAACACATGTTCGAAAGGGGCACTATCTAGTGACACAGTGGTGAACCCTAAGGGTGGGAACAACAACAACAATACTGGCCATGCAATGGCGATAACCACAAGGAGTGGTCGAGGCAGTGAGGCTAGTTCATCAAAGAAAAAGAGAGTTGTTAGTGATAATGATGACTTGAAACAAGAGGATATTCCTATTGAGGTTGAAAATGTGGGTGAAGAGCCGGTGAATAATGAAGTGAGGATTGACATTTATGCCAACGAGGACGAATCACAAAATGATGTGAACCCGTCTAGGGAACACGTAATTGACATACATGAATTGGTTGTTCCAAAAGTCAAGGCTATATTGCCTAGACCTCCTCCTCATTATCCTCAAAGATTGGCTAAGCAAAAGACAGAGAATCAATTCAAGAAATTTATAGATATGATGAATAGCTTATCCATCAACGTACCATTAGTTGAGGCTCTAGAACAAATGCCCGGGTATGCCAAATTTATGAAAGACTTGGTCACTAAGAAGAGATTAATGGAGTGTGAGACAATCAATATGACTCACCAAGTGAATTGTGCACTCAATTTCACCCAAACTAGAAGATCCCGGAGCATTCACTATCCCTTGCACTATTGGTAGTGAAGATTTTTCCAAGGCATTGTGTGACTTGGGTGCTAGTATCAACTTGATGCCATACTCTGTTTTTAAAAACCTCGGAATTTTTCAACCTAGAGCAACTTCTATGCGACTTCAAATGGCAGATCGAACTATGAAGCGGCCTTTGGGAATCATTGATGATGTTTTGGTGCGAGTTGACACATTTATCTTGCCCGCAGACTTTGTGATATTGGATTGTGAGGTAGATTATGGAGTTCCAATCATCTTGGGAAGACCTTTCCTTGCAACAGGGAAGGCCTTAGTAGATGTGGAGGCCGATGAGCTCACCTTCCGAGTGGGCGATGAAAAGGTCGTTTTCCACGTTTGCAAGTCAATGCGCCAACCCAATAGCACAGAGGTGTGTTCGTTTTTGGACCTTGTCACCGAGGTCATAATTGATGAAACAAGCTCAATGATCAATGTTGAAGATCCCGTGGAAGCAGTTTTATTGAATCATGATGATATTGTGGTGTATGGCTTGATCGAGTGTGCCAATGCATGGCAATGCATGAGTTCTTATTCTTATGGTCTTCACAAGCTATCTTTGGACTTGGAAAATCAGAAAACTCCTCCGACAAATCCCTCAATCGAGGATCCACCTACCTTGGAGTTCAAGCCCCTTCCACCACACCTCATGTATGAACTTTTGGGTCCTTCTCGTACTTTAGCTGTTATACTTTCTTCTTGACTAACCCAATTGCAGGTAGGCTCTACACTTAAAGTCCTCCAAAGGAGAAAGAAGGCCATAGGTTGGAATCTTGCTGATATTCGGGGCATAATCACTGCCTTATGTATGCACAAAATAATTCTTGAAGATGGTGCAAAGCCCTCCGTAGAACATCAACGGAGGTTGAATGAGGCAATGCAGGAGGTGGTCAAAAAGGAGATAATCAAGTGGCTCGATGCTGGGGTCATCTACCCAATCTCTGATAGTGCTTGGACTTCTCCAGTCCAATGTGTGCCTAAAAATGGTAGCATGACCGTGGTGCAGAATGATAAGAATGAGCTTATTCCCACTTCGACCATGACTAGTTGGAGGGTTTGCATGGATTACCGCAAATTGAACAAGGTGACCCGAAAGGATCACTTCTCTTTGCCATTCTTGGACCAGATGCTTGACAGACTTGCTGGGAGAGCTTTCTATTATTTCTTGGACGGGTATTCAGGCTACAATCAAATCTTGATAGCTCCAGAAGATCAGGAAAAAACAACTGTCACCTGTCCCTATGGTGTCGCGCCCCCCTTTTTCCTCGCGGAGATCGGGTTCAGGACATTTTGGGTCAAGATAACTCTTTCCTTTTGGGAAGGGGTTTGCATTTTTTGAGAGTCGCCACCTAACAATTTTAAAGGTGAGTTAGGGCACCTATAGGGTTCATTTACAACTACGTTGTTAACCAGAGATAGGGTAAGGACTTGAAATTATCCCAAGGGGAAGGTGTTAGGCACCCCTCAGGATCCACAAGTGTGGTTCCCGGCCAAATAGCTTTTGTGAATTTGTAGGATTTAGCAAACAAACAAATAAAGGCTCAAATAAGAGGGGGTTTAAGTCCTTAAGCATACAAGGTGTTTGAAAACAGTTATAGAAAGGCTAAGTTTTGAAAAGAGTTCCAATCTAAACATTTAAAGTAAAGGATATCCTAGGTTTGTGATAATATGGATCACATCAATGCAATACCCGATATGACACTTCTCAAAGAGGGGCTACACGTGGTATCAGCGCATCGGTCATCATGTCCATATTCTACCCTTTCCCACCCCGTAAAGGTAACTAAAACGCATGTTGGTCGCGAACTCTATTGCATGTTGTTACCCGCCCCTTCCTATTAGTCCCGGAGGAGGTTATGACTACTATCCTAAAAGAGAGGTACTAGGCAAACCCTCAGGTTTGAAAGGTAAAATTCTAAGGCGACAAATAAAGAACACATAGGACTGCAGTAAATGGGAACACATAGGAGCATGTAAGAGACTCAAATTTACCTCCGCAGTTAATGCACATAACATCACGACTCAAACACAAGTAAGGAAAGTGTTTTAATTTAGAACCTAAGATATGGCGTCTAAGTGAGTTTAGAATATAAACAGATATGTAGACCTGTCTTATTACTCAGAAAAGGGTCCTAATCAATTTGCCTACTGGTTTTAGCATGCTGGTAGTTAAACATGATCACAAAGACAGATCTAGTTTTTTTTTATTTTTCTTGTAATTGATTACCTAAGGCTTGCCTAGGTGTAAAATAACATGCAAAAGTTGTACATGTTTGTTAAGGATTCCAGATTATTAATCCTAATAGCATGTGATTCTAAATGTGCGCAAAGTACTGATTGGCAGTTTATTTAGAACATAGGACTGTGTGTTTAAGCTAGGTATGGTCCTATGAACATGATATCTAATATGTGTAGACAGATATGCAGAATGCAGAATTCCTAGACAGGATTTTCTAAGTGCATAAAATCACAGTATTTTTGAACATACTTTCAGAAGATGCAACAAGTATGAGAATGACTTATTTTAGTAGCGGATTGTTACCCTAAGCATGATTTCTAGGTGTACTACATGATTATTACATTATTGCACAGCTTCAGGAACAACATAACTGACATGTTTTAATATTTGTTTATCTACAACATGATCTCTACGTATATAGCATGGTAAAGCATGATTGCAAATTTGTTAACACATTCGTTTTAAGGCAGGATTTAAATTACATTCTCAGAATCACATGATAGCAGTTTATTTTATTGTTATTACTGATCCTATGAACATGATTTTCTAAGTGAGGATGATATGCTGAAAGAGAAGCAGATGTATCAACATAAGTGACAAAATGTATGGCATGCTTGATCCCTAAACATGGTTACTAGTGCGCACATAGGGAAAATAAACCTAGAGAAACATGATATCTATCCAGACTTATACTATATCATGCATACCCCACCCAATTTCACTATCCAGCCCCGGAACAGTATTTACAAATTATTACAAGCCTGTGAATATGAATTACATAATTAAAATAGGAAAAGAAGAAGTTAACTATAGGGAGCCTTCCATAGTAGGCCCAAGTATCCAGTTCCTCAATGCCATGTACTCTTGTTTCATAACCTTTCATAATTCGGGTGTGTCAGAGTTCCCTAAGATCTTAGAGGATCCCGGACAGTGCTCACACCCAGATTTCATAGCCAAAGATGGAGTAAGTGCAGTGTGGAAGAGCCAGCTCTTGTGTGTCAAAGTTCAAAAGGAGCTCAAGGGTCCCTAAGAAATGCTCACACAAAAGGGGAAGGACCTAGGCTTCTAAGAGTATATGTGAGAGTGCTTCACATATTTTAAAAGAATAGGGTTGAAAACAGTTTTCTGAAAACAGATTGTAAAAGAAACAGATTTAGAAAGAACTTGCCTTAGTGAAAATAGTTTGAAAGAAAGGGAGTAGGGCAGTCAGCAACTCAGAATCAAGACAGCATACATAGTGCAGGGAGACAGACACAAATAAGGAATAAGGGATTGGGGACAAGTAGGTCACATATAAATATAGGTTTGCATACAAGTTAGCCCCAGAGAGATGCTAAGGCATTTCAGAACTTTAACAACCACAGAACAATTTTCATAAGATGCTTAGGCCTGAGACTTAACAGAATTAAATTGAGGGATACCAAAGAGGAACTACATGACAAACAGAGTTATACATAGGCCCAGGGGAAGACTTCATGAGTACAACATATGTTCAGAATCACATATAACTAAGTGACACAAAGACATGCTTATATGTGCTGGGGATCAGGGGTAAGGCAGGGTCCTAGTAAACATGTAAGAAGGCAGTAAAACATGTTGAAACTAAAGGAAAAAAGTAATCACATTGGTAAACTAGTAAATATGCATGTTAATTGCAAGGTAAACAACAGAACCCTAAGTAGAAACATATTATGAACATGATGAATCGAAGTGCTAAAAGAAACATATTATTTTTGAAAACTTGAATTGTAACTAGGACATACCAGTATAAGAGAGACAATAATACCAAAAAGAAGTAAGAGAGGCCCAATAATTAGCCTTGGCTTTGTAGCCAGCTAATTCAAACCAGTAACAAGTAGCACAGAAAAGAGAGAGAGAGAGAGAGAGAGAGAGAGAGAGAGAGAGAGAGAGAGAGATAGAGCAAGTTTAGTTGTGAGAGAGAGTTAAGAACAATGTGTGTATCCTCTTGTTAATGAAAGAGAAATGTACATATATAGTGTAAGTCTAGGTAGAAAATAAGGTAAAAACCAAAGTCAATCAGTAATTATGGGACTGTGTATCAATCAGTATAAAATCAGCATAGATACTAGTTAACTTCAAACGGTAATAGACAGGTAGCCAAATAAGGCAAGATACCATAAGATGGGAATATAACACATAAGAAAATATTTCCACATAGTACAAGTATAGGACAAGTAATTAGGTTAGGTACTGAATATCCAATTAAGGAAAATGCTTAACAATCACATTGACAGCATAATCAACTATAGAGTAAGGTAGGAAAATATTTCATAAGTCAGAAAATCAGTAAAGAATATCATAGGAAAATCAATGAAGCATGTCAATCACAGGGAATCAGGGATTCCGCTAGAAGGCAATATTAACCAAAGGAAAGTATTGCAACTAGACGAAGCAAACATAGCATAAGCAAGAATATACAAAGTACGGTGAGAGAATCACATAAAACAGGGATTTAAGTTAGAATATAGTACTGATTAACATAACATTATGATAATAAGTGCAATAAACAGATAATAGACAAGAATCAGAACCATAAGGAGACTAGTAAGGCGAAATTATAAAAACAAATTGGGGATTCATATAGAACACATTACAAATTGACAGAGTAATCATGATATATACAAAGAAGTGAATAGTCAGAAACCCTAAACATGGAGTAAAACCACAAAAATCATGGAGTATTCACGAGAAACAATAAACATAATAGAACATATTATCAGAAACAACTCAGAACCCTAGAATTAGAACTAAGAAACTTCGGGTTTTCAACAGAATAACTTAGATAAAAGAGAAAACGTTTAAACATAATGAAAATCATAGATAAATAAGAAAGTCAGAGAGAAAATCCATTTTTGAAAAGGGGTTAGGAAACCCTAGTTTGAAAATGAAGAGTCACCTTAGAGAAAATCGGAAAATCTTTGAGGAAAATAACAAAATAGCTCAGAATATGCCAGATCTATCATAGATCTAAGAAATCAAGAGCTAATAGTTAAAGTTTTAGCGAGATAACCCAAAAAGAGAGAAAATCGGCTCAGAAACCATAGGTTTTGGCCGGAGATGGGGAGATCTTACTCGGACAGGACAAGGGTGACCTGAGAAGGCATGAACAGTCATGGGGTGAGGTGAATTACTTCAGGTTATCCTGAGGACCTCAGAAAAGTGATACCCGGTGTAGGAGGGAGCCATGAAGCTAAGAGGGGTGAGGACCCGTGGTTTCCGGCAAGAGAGGTAGCCGGAGAAGACGAAGGGGCCTCATCGGAGGCGGCGAGACTGGAAGTCTCTAGAGGAGGCTGGAGAGATAGAGAGAGAGTAGAGAGATGAGAGCCTGAGTGAAATGAGGGACGAGGGGGTAGGTCGTTAGGATTAATTATGGTAACAATCGATCTGGGTCATTGATCAAAATTGATCAACGGACAGGATTTAGGAAGGGTTGGGTCGGGTGGATTGGGTATTGGGCCTGGGGGGTGTTTGGGCTAATTTAATTGGGTATTGGGTTTAATTTAGGCTACAATTGAAATTAAAGGATGGCTATTAGTTAAATACCCCTTAAAATGGATAAATAATTAATAAAAAATAGCTAGTGATTATAAAAATTGAAATTAATGCTAAAAATGAAATTAAGGTAATTAGTTAATATTAAAAATATAAAATGACAAATTATTGATTTAAATGGCATAAATTGCACAATTAGGCTATAATTGTAAAATTGCTGTAATTATAGCTAAAATAATGCCAAATCTACTAATTTATGAAACAATTAAATCCTAATAGGATTAAAATAATATATTGAGCTGGGAAATATTTTGGAAATTATTTATAACACAATCTATGTATAATTATTGAATAAAAATATTGAATAAATTGGAGGAGAAAATTAATAAAATATGTAAAATTATGAGAAAAAATGTCAGTTATCATGAAAAGTGATTTTGAAGGCATATATGCAAGACAAAAATAGTTTGAGGAAAAATTGGGTATCAACGTATGGGACATTTGTTTTTTCAAGGATGCCATTCGGTTTGTGCAATGCACCCGCCACATTCCAGCGGTGAATGATGGCAATTTTCACTGATATGGTTGAAGATTACTTGGAGGTGTTCACGGACAACTTTAGCGTGGTCGGGGATTCTTTTGAGGAGTGTTTGCAAAATCTTGATAAAGTCCTCGCCCGGTGTGAAGAAACCAACCTTGTTTTGAATTGAGAAAAATGCCATTTCATGGTCGAGGAGGGCATAGTCCTCGACCACAAAATCTCAAGAGACAACATTGAAGTGGATAAATACAAGATAGAGGTTGTTTCCAAGTCACCTCCTCCAACCTCGGTGAAGGGAGTCCGTAGTTTCCTTGGGCATGCAGGATTTTACCAGAGATTCATTAAAGATTTTTCAAAGGTGGTAAATCCTCTATGCAAGGTATTAGAGAAAGATGACAAGTTCGAGTTCAATGACGAGTGTATGAGAGCATTTGAGTAGTTGAAGAAAACCTAACCTCCATGCAAATTATCACCGCGCCAAATTGGAGCTCTCCTTTCGAGTTAATGTGTGACTCAAGTGACGTGGCGGTGGGTGCTATCTTTGGCAAACGGGTGAACAAAATATTTCACCCCGTTTACTATGCAAGCAAAACCATGAACTCCGCCCAAATGAACTACACCGTCACCGAGAAGGAATTGTTGGCTATAGTCTTTAAAATGGAGAAATTTAGGCCCTGCCTTATGGGCTCCAAGGTGATAGTGCATACCGATCATGCGGAGCTCCGGTACTTAATGACAAAGAAGGATTCAAAAGCTAGGCTTATGAGGTGGGTCTTATTGCTTCAAGAGTTTGATCAAGAAATTATTGATAGAAGGGGGAGTGAGAATCAAGTTGCCGATCATCTATCCCGGTTGGAAGAGCAAGGAAGGCCAAGTTATGGCCTTAAGATCAATGATACCTTTCGGATGAGCAGCTTCTCTCCGTCTATATGCATGATATGCCATGGTTCGCGGACATCGCCAAATTTCTTGTCAACGGTGTTGTCCAGTTTGAGCTCTCTTCTAACCAAAGGAAGAAGCTTAGACGAGACAACTTGGATTACTATTGGGATGAGCCGTATTTATTCAAAATATGCACTGATGGAGTCATTCGACGTTGTGTCCCCGAAGAAGAACAAGTGTCAATCCTTGAGTCTTGCCATTCTTCACCCTATGATGGTCATCACGGTGGGGCAAGGGCAGCTTCAAAGGTATTGAGTTGTGGGTTTTATTGGCCAACTTTGTTCAAGGATGCAAGTGAATTGGTAAAGAGGTGTGATGAATTTCAAAGAGCGGGAGGCATATCAAAGAAGGATGAAATGCCCCTCACGACGATCCTTGAGGTAGATATATTTGATGTGTGGGGCATTGACTTCATGGGACCGTTCGTTAGCTCGTGTGGGAACACCTACATTCTCGTGGCGGTTGACTATGTCTCAAAATGGGTTGAATCCATGGCTTTACCCAATAATGAAGCCCGTAGTGTCCTTGGTTTTCTCAAGAAGAACATTTTCACTAGATTTGGGACACCCTGTACCATCATTAGTTACGGGGGATCATTTTTGCAATTGGGATTTTGATTCATTGCTTGCCAAGTATGGGGTAAATCACAAAGTGTCCACTCCGTACCATCCTCAAGCTAGTGGGCAGGTTAAAGTTTCTAATCGGGAAATCAAGAACATTTTGGCCAAGACCGTGAATGCAAATAGGATCAATTGGTCTAGAAAGCTTGATGATGCTCTTTGGGCATATAGGACTACCTTCAAAAACCCAATCGGTATGTCTCCGTACCGGTTGGTGTATGGCAAAGCACGTCACCTGCCAGTGGAGTTGGAGCACAAGGCACTTTGGGCCTTAAAGAAGTTGAACTTGGATTGGGACACAACTGCAAATCTTCGGGTTGATCACCTTAATGAGCTTGATGAGTTTAGATTCCATGCCTATGCAAGCTCTTCTTTGTACAAGGAGAAAATGAATTATTTGCACGACAAGTATGCTAAGGACCGGGAATTCAAAGTGGGAGACTTGGTGCTACTCTTCAATTCAAGTCTTCGTCTCTTCCCGGGCAAACTCAAGTCAAAGTGGAGTGCTCCATTTGAAGTGGTGTTGGTCACATCCTTTGGTGCCCTTGATCTAAAAAAAAAAGAATGGTGAGATTTTTCGTGTGAATGGGCATCGAGTCAAACATTACTTGGGTAAATTTGAAGATAGCCACGTGGTGGCTTTGATGAAATTCAATTGAACTTGGTAACATGCGTCGTGCCGCGACGTTAAATCAGGCGCTTCTTGGGAGGCAACCCAAGTGTTTTCTTTTCTTTCATTTTGTTTGTTTTTGTTAGAGTAGATTTTTTGTGGGCTAACCTGTTGTGAACTTGGTGTAGGATTTGGTGGATGCAGTGCAGGATCAAGTATGGAAAATTGGGCAAGTTGGCAACATTCCGCTGCAGCAGTCAAAATTCCACTGACAGCGGCCATTAAACGCTGCAGTGAAACATAGCCGCTGATAGCGGTCCAATTGAGATAAAAAAGTGAACTCTCTGAACCTCACAACCGCTGCAGCAAACGATAATCCAATGTCAGCGGTGGGATTCCGATGTAGCGGTAGAATTCCGCTGACAGCGGTGAGGTGAATAGGCCAGCAGTTTCAAAGTGCCAAAAGCGCGGTCAACGGTAAAATTCCGCTGCTGCGCTAGGTAAGTCGGCGGGGTCCCCACCTCCTCAATATAAATACTAAGGGACTCCCTTATTTTACCCTCTTCACTCATTTGTTTCCCAGACCAACATATTTACTGCTCATACATTTCACTGTTCATCCAAGACCATTGTTTTTACATATTAGAATCCTATATCTTCATCTTACGCTGTTATGTGCTCATTAATTGTTTTTAGTTGATAATTTGTTGCTAGTTTTTAGTGTATTTTTCTTTTTGTTCTTTTTTTAGAGTTATTGAAGCCCTAATATTTAAGCATGATTCACCAATGTGTTCAAATTTGTGGGGTAATGACTTCTGGTCCTCTATGTGGGTATAGGGTTCTTCCTACTTCTGTTTCATGTAAAATTTTGCAAAACTTGGTGGAACCTTAATTTTTAATTTTGCCATCAGTGCGCTTAAATGATGAACTCCATTGCAGCGGTCCAAAATTCCACTAACAGCGGAGTCTTCCAGCCTTCATGTTATGAACCCTATAATTTCGCTGCAGCGGTCAAAAATCTGCTGACAGCGGTGACCAGTCCGCTGCAGCGCACCATTTTCCGCTGACAGTGGTTCCAAGATTCAGAGACTCGGGGTAGTCTGATTCCCCCTTTTTCGCTGCAGTGGCCAAAAATTTGCTGACATCAATGGCCTTTCGCTACAGCGGATAATTATCCCACGGTCAGCGCTTTGCATATTCAGATAAGGGGTATTCTAAAACCCATATTTCCGCTGCAACGAAAACCTCTAACAGCGGTGACCATTCCGCTGCAGTAGTCAGTTATTCGCTAACAGCAAAATTCTAATTGCACACCGTTTCAACATCTGCATCTGTATTGTGTGTGCTTTGACTATGTTAGTGCAATACATAGAAATGCTACGGACCAGAAACCCTTTGGTGTGGCAGGATCGGTTTGTCTTTGAACCGGCCTACCACAAATTCAGAGAGTGGTGTCCCCAAAGATCACTTATCCCATAAAGGTTGTTCATCATCAAGGATCTCCTACCTCTCAACCCTAATGTGAAGAAACAATTTGATGAAAAAGAGGGGTGGTGCTTCTTCATTAGAAAAGTAGAGGATGCCAATGAGTATGTTGTGAAGGAATTTTATGTGAATGTGGCCTACACAAAAAGGGACACATATCTTACCAAGGTTCGCAATAAGAATATTTTGTACAATGGCATGACATTCAATGACTATGCGGGTTTTGCTGATGAAGATGAGACCCGCTACAATGAGAAGGCGAATTTGGGAGATTTAGCTCGTCCGTGGTTGGCCTCAGTGATTGCTATCCGCGGGACTGTGAGCACGTGATTTTTTCCTTATATAAAATACTCCTACAAATTAAAGAAAATAAAATTTTCCCAATTATTTATAATTTTGTAGGATTTTGTGTTAATTGTTTGTATTTTTGTGCATGTATACTTTTGTTAAAAATCATGAAAAATATCAAAAATACCTTGTATTGCATTGAGTTTTTGTTTTCATATTTTTAGGATTAATTAGTAAATTAGTTGTTTATTTAAAAATGAAAATCACAAAATTGGCTCACTTTTGCATTTTTGCCCTTTTAATTTCAGTTTAGTAATTTCCTCTTTTAATCTAGTAGTAATTAATTTTTTGTAAATATTATAGTATATAATTAGCTTAATTTTACAAATTAATTTAATTTAGGTTGTTAATTAATTAAAGAAAAAGGAAGAGAAAAATAATTGAAAAAAAGAAGAAGCTTGATTTGGTCTTAATTCAAAATTGGGCCAAAAGTCAAGATTTGCCCAAATTACCCCAAAAATCCGCCCAGCCCAACACTTTTCCCCTACCCAGCTACTGATCCGACCCGCTGACCCGCTCCATATATATATTTGTTAAATTCAGGCCCTCCATCCCCTCTAATCCAAGGTCTAGAATAAATCCCCTCCCAAACACATAAAACCCAAATTATAATTTTGATTTCCCTAACGCTAGTTTATTCTAACCCAGCCACACCATCTTCCCTTCAACCTTCTGCCGCCTTAACCTTACCCTAAACCCACCGAAAACGAACCGCTTGACCCCCTCCCCTCTTCAAACCTTTTCTTCCTTCCACGTCACCAAGATTCTAACGGCCTCTGACACAAGTTTTTCTCTCCCATGTGCTCAACGCGTTTTGAGTTTTTCTTTGAGGATGAATTCCGAAAAATGGAGGCTGTGGATTGATTTTGAGTCGATCCTCTCCCTCCCTCTTTCTGGATTTATTCTAAAAGAAAATTTTCGGATTTGGAGGGAAAGACTATATATGTGAGTTCTAGAAGATAAGAAATGAGGAATTTTCGGGTAAGAAAAATGAGAACAAAGTTTCAGTAGGTTTTTTCGAAAGGAATAACTTTGGGAACTTTTCGGGTAATAAAGGGGGATAGCAAAATTTCAGAGTTGGCTCTCTTTATATTCTTGTCCTTGTTCTGTTGTCCTTTGGAATCTCAGAAAAATACAAAAAAAAAATCTTCCTTTTTCTTTGTTCTGTTTCTGATTTTTTGTTTAGAAAAACAAATTCAAAGTTCGAAAAAAAAGAGGAAAAGTCTTTGTTGTTTTGTTTCTTTTTTCTGATTTTCACTTGAGTTGGAGTATGGATTGAACGAGCTCATCGTCGTTGAGGCTGTCGTTCGAGGTCCCAGTTTCATCGCCGGATTTTAATTGTATATTTGAGGTCGAAGTTAATCGAGGTCATAATCTCAAGTTCATTCCGTTATGTCGTCTCTATTTTACTGTATTTACCAGTGTTGATGTGTTAGTCTATGTAATTGTGGTTGCTTGTTTTCTTCCTTGATGCCTTGGGTGCTAAAACGATAGTCTATGTTATTTCGTCGATGTGAGTTGGCCAGTTTTTTTTTTTTTTACATGTTTTCTGCCATCAATATGTAATAGAGGCTATTTTATTAACGTTGAATATGATTAAAACCAACAAGTAGTTTAGACATGATTTTTCATATGGAAATACATGATCTATAGCTCCCCAGTTGTTGTTTTTTTGTTCTTGCTGGGTCATTTTGTTTAGATGAATGTTTGGTATTTCAATGAGACCCATGGCATGCTGTTGAATAAATACTCACGTGATGTGAGTAAAACCAAGTCCGCTTGTGACGCAATTTGAAGGATTATTTCATGAATTTTCTGCTGAAACTTTATTCTTGTGTGCTTGTAAGCTCAAAGTTAGGATTCGCTTTAAAAATCTAAAATCCATTGTTGTTGGAGGTAAATGCTACGCTTATGGAATCTGTTTAATACATATTTGTTGTTCTAGAGAAACAAAAGAATTTTTTTGAATTTGCATGTAGGTTTCAATTGCGTACTCGAATTGTAGCGCATTTGTCAATTCTGAGTTTGGTTTGCGGAATGAAAGTGGTTCCCTCTGTCCAATTTATATGTTCGTTTCAATGAATATGATTGTTATATCGCAACATTCAGAAGTAAATTTCTATCAAATTTGGGATATGCTACTACCCCATTCTGGCATGTTACATTTTATAAGCTAAATTCTTTTGTTCTTGTCTCTGTCATTTGTTTGGAAGAATGTTTGAACATTTTTTTAGATTCATAGAACATTGTTATGATATGACGCTAGTAGCAGTGGGGGTTTCTATACCTATGCATATATGTGTTTGTACTTGTTTTAGTCTTGAAGAACTGAAAAGAGTGAGACTATGATGGAAAGGAAGTTTACTGATAGCTTAGCTTGTAGAATTTTTGTGAATCTGTTAAGTTGATCGCAAAGTAACCATGTGTTGCTAAATTGATCATTGCTTTAATGTTCGTCATGTAGAATCTTCTCCCGTGTTTTGGTGCTAAATCACAAACATCGTAGTATACTTTAGGCGTAATTAGATAAATTATTACAACTACAAGTACGGTTCCCATGACGTGATTGTGATACCTAATTTCGAATTAGATTAAAGTAGGAGCATCTTTAGTTTGCTTTAAGAATAATTTGAGGTGCGCCATACACAAATAAAATCCTATAATCTATGGCCCTCACGTAAATACAAATAGTATGAAAAATGCCTTGAACTCTCATAGTTTTCTCTAGGCACGTTAATTAAATAATTGTCATAGCTACGGGTACGGTTTCCGTGTCGTGGTTGTGACGCTTAACTACTAAAATCTGGGGGTACATTTATGTGACTCGGCCACAATTTAGGTTTAATAAAAGAAACACATTGTGGATTGTGGGTACGGTTTCCGTGACATTGTCACGACCCAAAACCGGTCCAGGTCGTGATGGCGCCTAACGACGAGGTTAGGCAAGCTAACGAACAACAATAAAAATGAAAGTGCGGAACATGGGGTAAGGTCGTAGAAACAAGCTGAACCACAACTAGGCCCAATACATATACAACCCC
>ML253457.1:0-18458 GCA_005239495.1 Nicotiana undulata
CCAGTTTTTACCCAGATTTCCGACCGACTTCGGTCGGAAACTAATTAAGTCGGTCGGAAATTTTAAATTTATTGCCCAGTAAAATTCAAGTTTTGCGACCGAATTTCAGTCGGAAATAGTGAATTTATATATTTTTTTAAAAACAAATTATGAATTTATATATATTTCTAAAAACAAATTAATAATTTACAAATAATTATTTAATTTAATAAAATTATATTTGTTTTAAATTTCCGACCGATTTCGGTCGGAAACTAAAATTTAATAATCAGTCAACGCGTTGATTTTTGCGACCGATNCGACCAGCCATTCCCCGTCCAATTGAAATCGGTCGCAATTTGGTCGGAAATTGCTAATCTGCGACCGACTTCGTGGGAAACTTCGGACGGAAAACACCTAAATTCTAGTAGTGATATATGTATATCAAATATCACTTTAATTCAAAATGTATTTATGTATATAATTTTTGTATATTTATTTGTGAAGTGCCATCTTAATTTAAGAAGTATTTTTAATGTATATTTCAAATATATTTTATATGTCAAGTGTCATTATATATATATATATATATATATATATATATATATATATATATATATATATATATATTTTTTTTTNTATATACAATCTTAATTAAATTTAAGATATATTTTTTTTATGTATATTTCACATGTCTAAGTGTCATCCTAATTGAAGATATATTTTTTATGTATATATTTTGTATATTTTATATGTGTTAATTCAAAGTATATTTCTATATATACGTATTGTATATATTAACGTATATTATTATCGAAGTAAGACCTTTATGTTAAGAAAGGAAGAAAGAAGTAAGAGAAAAACTTAAGAAAGATAATTAAAAACAAAACGAATGGAACAAATTTAAAAAATATATTGGTTTCGCCAGAAAACAAAACTATGAAGACGAAGAAAAAGAAGGAAAGCTAATCAATAAAGAGAAAAACAAAAAGATATGATTTTTGTACAAATAATTAGTAATTTTCCATTCAAATTGCTTATGTTTAGGGATTAATAACTAATATTCTTATTTTAATGGAACTGATATAAATATTTTCCTGTCATATATGTTATATTGAATTTCATGTTAAGAATTTGTTATATTTTTTCCAAACTGTGACAGTTATGTATAGTCCTCTTTAGAATTTGGGCTTTCTATAAATCTTCCACTTTCCTTTTATGTGCATCCTCTCCTTTGTTGCAGAGTAACAGATACACCCTTAACCAAAAGAAATAGTCAAAATGGTGTCCTTAAGTTTAACTTCTTTTATGCTTTTTCCGTTCATTTTCATAACCTTAAAAGTTTCAATTGCTCATACTGACCAAGATATGAAATTTTTTCTTTCCCCGTCATCAATATGTTTTATGTTTTACTAAGTCAACAGATTAATTCCTTCTTTTTCCTGTGAAAATCTAATTAAAAATTGACTACTCTTCTGCAGCTAAGAAAACCCTTGTTGTGGTTCATGAAGTAGAAAATGGTTTAAATCGAAATCGTACTAAAATTAAAATAAGAAATATCGAATTGTATCGAAATACTTTGAAACGGTATTTGATATACACAATTAATATACCGAATAACGATATATCGAACCGAATTTCTTACTTACCGAATGCCCACCCCTAGTCTTCAGTGATGTGATCGCACTGAAGGTATTGCGACTGTGCTTGTCTATTGTGGTCCACAATCCGATGGCTGCAGCTACAAATCTGGGCATTCAAAACTTGGCGAAATGTCATGTCTTTGATTTTCTACAGTTTTAGCAGGCAGATGGATTTGTGGACTAAAGTGTCGCACATTCCCGTTGCGGTTTGCAGTTTTTTATTCTCTTAGGCTTCAGGAGCTAGGGTTTTGGCAGCAAAGCTCCGGCGCAAATCCATTGCGGACAACACTGCGCTCTTATTCCCTTGGCTTGTTCTTTCAAGTCTCTTTATCCCTTTTTCTAGTCCGCTCACCAACAACCTGTAATTCAACTTTTTTCGTTAGAACTTTTATATTAAATAGCAACTTGTGGAGGCAAAACTATTGTAAAAAGGTTGCATCAAATGGTATAAATTCTCACTATCACTTTGCAAGCTAGTCCTTCTAGCTTTTTGTTATTAGTTCCTTTATTTTCATTTTAGTCCTCTTCTACTTTTTAGTATATTATTGTGTATCCTTCAATTGGGAGATTATGAATGAGAATAGATATCTTTTTGTTGTTTAGTCTTCTTATTTCTACATTTTCTTTCGTTCCGCGCCTTCAATCCTTTGATTGTGCATCATTGCATGGCCCTAGTTCGGCGGTTGAACAATCTTAGATCTTAGCTCAATTCCTTCAGCCCTCGACTAAACACTACGACGAGCTATAAGTTGCAATCGTACATTCCCATAATCTTGCTTTCAATTATTCAAATGCTTGTAACTTATTGCAGATTTTTCCTTTTTAACTTGGGCAGAATAAAAGACCTAAGCACACAATGTATAGGTCAAAATCTAACCACGTGAGGTTGGCATCAAAAGGGAATGACGAGAAGGCGATTAAGCCATGGTTGTGTACACAAGGCACCGTATCGACAAGTACCTCGGCCACGGAGGTCGAACCATCAAAAAGCTTTTACGGCAAAGCACACACCAAGGCGTCTAGGGAGGTCGGCCTAAAGCATAAGTAGCAGATTAAAGCACCCTGGCTAAGAACCGCTAAGCAAGGGAGAATACCTAGTATATATACAGGATAAGAGAACGATAGAGGGGGATGTTTTCCTTTCCTTCTTCTTTCGGGGTCTTCTGTGAATGTTATCCACATAAGATCCAAGAGAAGTCTCAAAACCTTGTTCCAAATCTTTGTAATCTTCGTCACGAAATCAATAAAGAGATAATCAGTAGCCGTTAATGGTGTACCTTCTTGTTCTGATTTATCTTGTACTATGGAGTGATAGCACTGAGAATGTAAGCCCATTATTTTCATTTGACACCTTTTACAATCTTAATGAGTTCTCAAGTTTAACCATTTCCGATTTTTCTTGCTTAATGTTTTTTCGATCTAGAGTTAATTATCTTTGGTTAGGGTTCACCCTCTATTTTCCCATTAATTCATTTTAATAAAAGGTTAACACCTTTTTGGTAAAACAATTTGGCGTCTTCTGTGGGGAGTTTCTAGCCAAAGCCTTAGTTGTCTCTAGATCCCCAAACTAACCGAGGATAAATCCTTAAACGAAACCGGAGTTATGCCTGGCTAATACGCGACACCTACGTTGCGCTGTAGCAGCAGCTTTGGGCCATCACGAGCGTAAGCCATCATAGTGGGATTGTTATTTACCTCGAAATACGAGTAACAATTGAACTTGTAATGTGGTTATAAGGATACATGATCTTTTCAATGTCAATTGACAAATAGTTAATAAATAAAGGAATTAACTATTAAAATGGATCAAACCTGTGTAGTTATGAGTTAGCGACCCCGATATGGATTAGACTCGAGATCAAATGCCAAGAGCAGTATGAACAATATGAATGTAAAGAGTTAAGAGCAAATAAAATAGTGTTTGTATTTCTCAATGGCAGTGTAAGCAATAACTCGTGTATAATGATAATTGTGATAATGCCTTTACAAATGAACATGGTTCCTCTTTATATAGTAGAGGAATCCTAAATAAGGTATAACTCTAATTTTGGAAGTAAAATGCATGATTGATATCATTAACCGTTAATGGTACTATCAGTCCAGAGATTCTCTCTGAGATCGGTGGTCGATCGCAGATATCTCGCGATTCTGTTACTGTGGAGTCGATTTATCCTGATCTCGATCCCTCAGTCTACACATTCCTTGAGCCCGAACTTGCTTCGATATAGGTTCACTCTCGAAGCAAACCCTCGAGCCCATAAAATTGAGTATCCTTTATTTTTACCATATACAGATAGTCCTCACGTTTCTTAGAATGAAAGGATGAGAAATGATTTGAGCCTCGATTTCTCGATACTTCGGTCATGACGTCGTCTCCGTGATGTAAGCGATAGATGTGAACGGAACGTTCTGTCAGTTCGGTTCCTAAGAACCATCAATGCTTGTCAGCCGTTGTCAGCCACTAGTGATACCGAATTGTCGTTTGAAATCCATATATACCACCTCTCCAATTGATTTCAAACTTTGCTTTGCTTTAAACTTCGACTTTTCTTTGATCAAATCTTTCAACCTTCAAACTTTCTTGCCTTCTTTATATCTCTACCAGCCTTACCCCTACTTTCCACCTATCTCACTTATATCCATGGCTAAGACTTTTAAAAGAGTGCCGCAAAAGGAAAGAGCCTCTTCCTCGAAGCCGGTTGACGACAAGACGCCGGTGGAGCCACGCGTAGAAGAGTGTGTTCATGGGCCGTGTGAACTGACTTTTGAGTTCAAGGTGGACAGGCCCCCTTCGGTTCCCGGCCGGTGTGAGCCCATGTCCCATTATATTTGCTCAATATCTAAGGGCAATCTCGAGTAAGTGAAAAAGGATTGCAATTGGAGTAACAAAGAAGTGGTGGTTCCTTCGCCTGATGAGGATATCACCACTTATGTGAAAGGGTTTCTGAGTGTTTACACTTACCCTTTCACATTGGGGCCCGTGGACCCGATCATACTCGACTTTTGCCGCCAATATCGAGTAACCCTGGGGCAAATTCACCCTTCGTTTTGGCACATCATTATCCTGCTCAAATTCTTCTTGAGCAAAGTCGAGGGTGTGCCTTTCACCCTCGACCATCTAATCAGGTTGTATAGCCCTCGGCTCTACCGAGGTGGTTTGATAAAGCTCCAGCGCCGGGCTACGAAAACATTATTTTCGAGCATAGATGAAGACAAGGATTGGGGATGGATGGGTCGGTTTGTCCAAATCAAGACCTCCGATTTAATTCCTACCGATAAGATGCCATTCCTCAAGGAATAGAATATGAAACGTAAGTCTGATTTTCGTTGTTGGCGTTTGATTTCTTGTTTGATATATTTATTTCTCCCATCTAAGTTTCATTTTGTTGTGTAGCTTCTTCTTGGTTCCCCGTTGCTATCCCGGATCCCAAAGGCTGGGTTCGCCAACTAGCCTCCACTTCTTCATACTCGGAGCGTTGCTAGCGAGACTTGGCCAAGGGTCGATAGGAATCTAAGAACCACAGTGAGTTCCTTTGTCCATATGCTGACGTCTTTCCGTAAGAGTGCCAGTTTTTAACTCAGTCTCTTCGTGCAGGCCTATAGCAATGAGGCCACCCCTGCCTGGTGAAGAGGGGGTTCCACAACCACCCAAAGAGAATAAACGGCAAAAGGTCTCGTCCTCCGATACCCCAAACCCTAAGAATAACAAGGCCCAAAGATCGAGGGTTGATATTGTCGCATTGCCGGTCGATGCACAAGATGATGATGACTGCATTTTGATAGCTCATGAGGGGAGAACTGCAGCTTCTGAGGTTGCCAAGACGGCAGTGAATGAGTTGGCTCGATCTTAAGTTGGGGAGATCTCGGAGGGAGATACGAGCAGAGTCCCCGAGCCACCGAGCAGTAAAGGCTCTCCTTGCTACGCCGAAAGATCGGCGGATGTTCTCGAAGGGTCTATCTCTGAGGCACTTAGAAGAGGGGAGAGTGCCCCAAGCGATTCGCTTGGCAATAAATATAGATGATTCGTCACCTGGTCCTTTGTTCTTTTAGAGGCAATTTCGAGACGCTCAGGCTATGAGCACTTCGGATGCGGAGATAGCCCATGAAGGGAGCAACATATTTTGGGATTTTTAATAGGCTTGAGGACGACCCCGAGCCAGACGTGTCACATGTTTTCAATGAAGCTCAGCGTCTTTTGAAGCAGGTAAGTATCTTTCCCCTTTTTACTCATGATCGCATCTAGTTCATATCTTTTCAAGACTAACTTCTTCCTTCGTGTGCAGACTTTGGTGCTTCATCAAGAGGCATCTTTCAAATCTCGGAAGAAGATGAACCGATGTGAGGTCGAGCTCAAGAAGCTTGTAAAAGAGAGGGATGACCTGAAGCTCTTTTACATTGGAATGGAGGAGGAAATTGCTACCATCCAATCTGAAGTTACGAGAGCTCGTCAAGATCACACCGAGCTCATCGAGAAGGTAACATAATTTCTTGAAACTTTGTAAAATATCAATTCAAATTTGGTGATGAATCCCTCGATTTCGCTAGAAGGGCGAACTGGTGTTGCAGCTTCTAGAAGAGGCCAAGATGAAGAAGGCTGAAACTATAGGGTAGAGGCAGCACATGGAGTGCCTCGCGACAGAGAAGGATGCACTCCGAGCCTAGTTAACTTCAGCTGAGCACCAGCTCCACAGTGCGAAGGAGGAAAGTCTAGCTCGAGCCCGTGAGACCTAGGAGGTTGAAGCCGTCCTTTCTAAGGCTAAAGCAGAATCGGAGGCGCTTGCGACCTCCTATAGAGATGATGCCAAGGCTGCCAATCCTTGGGCACATGAGATCTTTGTTTTCACCGAGATTAGATTGTTATGTTATCTCGCCCAAACTAGACAGAAATCTAAGAGAGAGGTTCTTGAATAAGTGTACGCTCGTGGCTTTGACCTCTTTGCTAAGATTGGGAAGGCAAAAGATTTGGAGGACGAGGTCGCAACTTTGCTCTCCGATGATGAAGGCTCTGTTAGCAAATCTGGGGGTAAGGGAGGCGAGGCCTCTGAGGAAGTCGCACCCGAAAAAGTCGCTCGGGAGTAAGCCGGTCTCGAGGGGGACTAGCCCCGACCCCAACTAGGTTGTAACTTCTTTTTCTTGTTTCTTTTGTAAAGCCCTGGCTGGCCCTTTGTACATACATTTTTGATACAATGAAAATATTCCGTTGATGTTTCCATAAGTTTTCTTTCATGTCCTTTATATGTTTGCTTGTTCTTGCTGAAAGACTTTCATTGCTTTATTCCAACTTGTGATCGATATAAACCCTTAGGTTTTTATCAATGTTTGTTAAGCTTTCAAGCTCATCGCTATACCTTTTATGTGAATCTTGGATTTGTAGTTAATTGTTTGTTTAAGCTCATACTAATTAAACCCTTGTGTTCGAATTGAGTGAGAGCAAGGTCTCGAACTCTAATCGCATCGGCCCTTAGGCTTATTAGATTGGCCTTTCGGATCTTTTATATTGGCCCTTAGGCTCTTTAGGCCGGCCCTTAGGCTCTTTGAGTTGGGTCAATTTGGCTTCTAAAAATGGCTATAATTTTTTCTTCTTTTCGTCTAAAAGATTTAGTGAAAATTTCGTTATGCCTTAGCATGTGTTTTCGTACCCGTTGGGTTTTTCGAGGGTTCAACAATCGAGACCCATTTTTTTCTTAACTCAGTTGTGTTAAGATAATTTAATAGCTCTTGAGGCTTTTTCGAAGGTTGATATTATCGAAACCTTTTATTTGAGGGCTGATTTTATCGAAGCCCTTTTTTGTTTGCTTTGCCGAGGGTAGCCTTGTTTAACCGATTTTTCAAAGTATTTGAAGGCCTTTAGTTTATGGTGGAAGTTGGACGTCTTCGAGCCGCGTTATTTCGGTCGTAGCCTTTTTATATGACCATAGTCTTTAATATGGCCGTAGCTTTCGGGTATGTCTCTTGGACTTGTTTCCCAATAACATTTCGAACTCCCCGAGTGATGGCCTTGGCCTCTATATTGGGGAGTGCCTCTTTGAGGTCTTTATGATTTCAAACTTAGGTAGCTCGAGTAGGTAGTCCCCAAGTTCTTCGAGGTATGCTTGCACTTGGCCCTTGGGCCATTTTTCACAAGTATTAGTTTTGCACAATAGATCACAAGTACATGACTCGTATAACAGAAAATCTACTTCAAACATGAGATATTCGGGAAAAAATAGAGTGCTTCTTTGCATTATTCATACATGCGTACATGTTTTGTTGTCGGGATTCAGCTAATCTATATGGACACAGTTCATTCGACCGTTTGTCCCATTACAAAATTCTTCCTATCGAGACCCATTTACATAACATTCGAGGGTGTTGCCCCCAGTATTCGAGGTTGATTGCAAAGAAGCCTTGGATACTGTTGAGTTATCCTCAGGTAGCACATAGTTGTTGCCTCGTTAAAACCTTGCCGGAAAAACCCATTCAGGATAAAAAACCGTTCTAAGGGAAAAGGAGTCGCTCCGGTATTAGACTTCGATGTTATCCGATACGCCCATAGAACCTCCGGCATTTTTTCTCTCCACTTCCCTTTGGCTTCGTTTATCCTTTTCTTCAAGTTTTGGATGATAGTTTTATTTGTAGATTCATCCTGTCTGTTTCCGTTAGGTGATATGGCGTCGATAAAATCCTCTTTATTTTTTGATCTTCGAGGAATTTCATTACTTTACTGCCGACGAATTGCTTGCCATTATCACACACTATCTCCGCGGGTATCCCGAATCGACATGCAATGTGATCCCATATGAAATCGATCACTTCCTTTTCTCTGACTTTTTCAAAGGCCTGCACTTCAACCCATTTAGAGAAATAGCCATTCATAAATAATATGAATCTAGCTTCACCTAGGTCTGATGGAAGAGGACCGACGATGTCCATTCCCCGTTTCATGAATGGATATAGGGATAGAACTGAGTGAAGTTGTTCACCGGTCTGGTAAATTATTAGTGCGAACCTTTGACATTTGTCGCATTTTCGAATGAACTCCTTCGAGTCTTTCTCCATTTTATCCCAATAGTATCCTGCTCTAATGATCTTTCGAACTAGTGACTCGGCGCCAGAATGTTTTCCACAAGTGCCTTTCCTGGATTTCTCGTAAAAAATAGTTAGTATCTCTCGGCCCAAGCATACTTCCAATGGACCGTCGAATGTTCTTCTATATAACGTTCCATCTTTGTCTAACGTGAATCGAGCGACATTAGTTTGTAAGGTCCTCGATTCTTTGGTATCCGATGGTAGCTTCCCATTCTTCAAATATTCGATGTATTTGTTCCTCCAATCCCAGGTTAAGCTTGTAGAGTTGATTTCAGCGTGCCCTTCCTCGATTACAGATCTCGAGAGTTGGATGGCAGTCCCTGAGCTAATTTTGTCTTTGTCGACATATGATCAGAAGTTGGCAAGTGCATCGGCCTCAATATTCTGTTCTCGAGGTACATGATGTAGAGTCCATTCTTTGAAACGGTGCAAAGTGACCTGCAATTTGTCTAAGTACCTTTGCATCCTGTCCTCTCGAACTTCAAAGGTGTCATTTACCTGGTTAACTACCAGTAGGGAGTTGCACTTAGCTTCGATGACTTCCGCTCCCAAGTTCTTAGCTAGTTCAAGACCTGCAATCATAGCCTCATACTCGATCTCGTTGTTAGTCAATTTGGAAGTTTTAATCGATTATCTAAATTGCCCGTAGGTGGTTTCAAAACAATACCAATCCCGGAACCTTTCACGTTCGATGCTCCGTCCGTGAGGAGGGTCCATATACCCGATGAGGTACCCTATTCTAGTAGAAGTTCCTTTTCCACCTTGGGTACGAGGGTTGGCGAAAAGTCTGCGACGACCTATTTGGCCAATCAGCCCGATAGCTTAGGCTTATGCAATATATTTTAAAGTGTATATGTCGTAATAACACATATAGGATGACATTGAAAATATGGCTTTAGTTTTCTAGATGCGCTTATTAATGCGAGTGCCAATTTTTCTAGGTGTGGATACCTGGTTTCAGCATCTCCTAAGGTTCGAATCACGTAGTAAACTAGAAACTGCGTACCTTGTTCTTCTCGAACTAATACTCCACTTACCGCTATCTCAGACACCGCCAAGTACAAGTACAGCTTCTCGTCTACCTTTGGGGTGTCGAGCAAAGGTGGGCTCTATAGGTACCGTTTTAACTCCTTCAGTGCTTGCTGACATTCCGGAGTTCGTGTAAAATCATTTTTCTTTTTAAGTAAGAAAAAGAACCTGTGGCTCCGATCTGACGACCTCGAAATTGTTAGAACTGATTCTAATGATGCAAATAATATATCTGTTGTATATGTAGGTACTCCTGAAACGTGCTCATGATTGAAGGGACAAATCAAATAAGATCGTTGAATGCATCCAATATTGAAGGAATTAATGAAGATTGACGGAATATATTGAATCTAATAAGATCGTTGATTGCTTCCAAGATTGAAGGAATCAATGAAGATTGACGGAATAGATTGAGGCTAGATTGAAGAGATCAATCAAACAAAGATATCGAGAATCTGGAAAGACCAAGATTCTAGGAAGATTTTGGCGCCATCAAAGGAAGTCACTAGCGCATCGTCTTCAACCATAGCCGTTGCGGAATAACCTTATTCTTGGAAAGAATCAATTTTTTCGAAGGATCAAATCTTTTGGGTTTGGCAAGTCTCTTCAACAATCAAGTTTTTTCAAAAGTATTAAAACCCATTCTTGTACCTTAGAACAAATACTTTGATCGAACCAATTACCATCTCTTTGTTCTACTACATACAAATATTGTAGCTCCTTTAAGATCTGATGTGTAACAAGTTAGAGAAGAAAGAGAGAAAACCACTGGTGAGGCATTGTATCAAAGAGAAACGAGTGACACTGAAACTAAGCTATCGGTGTAATCTACATTATCCTCTGTATACTCGAGAACTACATTCACTGAAAGAGAATACCCTTGCAACCCAAGGGGACTGGACTAGGATTCATATTGAATCCAAACCAGTATAAAATTCCGGTGTCTTTAATTTCTGCATTTTACTTCTGCTCTTATATTTTGTTGGTTAATTATGTCGATATTATAACTAGTCGACTACTTGTAAAACTAGTCAACTGATAAAGAATAAAATAAAAATAGTCAATTCACCCCCCATCTTGTACTTTCAATTGGTATCAGAGCTTGGCTTACATTTTATTTACTTTGCTTAACAACGTGTGAGAAAAGATCATGGCAAATCAAGTCATTGTTGGAGCACTTTTCCAGGAAGGAACATCACAAGTGAGGCCACCATACTTCAACGGTAAACACTTCTCTCACTGGAAAGTGCGTATGGAAATTTACACAAACTCCTATGATGTTAGGTATGGAGAGTCACTGAAAAGGGTAACTATCCACTACTTGTTGTTGCTCAACCCCATGCTAATCCTGAAGATATTGATGCATACACTGAAGAACAAATGGTTGTTGTGCAAGTAAATGCAAAAGCAAGGAATTTGCTTTGCAATGTTATAAGTGGTGAAGAATATAAGAAGATCTCCAGTTGTGACACGACCAAGGAAATGTGGGACAAACTTGAAGGAACGATCAAGGTAAAAGAAACTCATATCAATATGTTAGTTCACGACTATGAACTTTTCTAGATGAAGGAAGGAGAATCTACTGAAGAAATGTTTGCTAGATTCAGCAAAACCATAAGTGATCTAAAAGCATTTCGCAAGCCATACTCAAGTGGTGATCAAGTTAGGAAAATTCTGAGAAGTCTGCCTACCACTTGGCAGACAAAGGTCGTCACTCTTGAATCTCATGATCTGAACAAAATATCATATGATGAACTTCGAGGAGAACTCAATGCTTTTGAAAAAACTCATCTCAAGAAAACTACTCAAGAAGAGAAAAAGAAGACGGTAGCTTTCAAAGCTACAACTGATAGAACGAAAAGTGACATTGATGATGATCCTGAAGCCCTTAAAGAAGATATCGCTTTAGTATCAAGAAATATGGACGGACTAATGAGAAGATACAGAAATACCAAGAAGGGTAGGTTTCCATCTAGACGAACCAGGCAATATAATGAACAAAACAAAAATGATGGCAAGTGTTATGAATGTGGAAGATTTGAACATGTTCAAGCTGAATGTCCTGAACTTAAAAGAAAAGGTCTCCAAAGGATTTAACAAGAACAAATCATTCGGAAGCTGGAGTGATGAAGACAGCTCTGAACATGAAGAAATAGCCAACTTATGCTTTATGACTATCCTAGAAAACGATATGAAGAAAATCTGTGGATGCTGGACAGATGAGGACGATTCAGGCGACGATGAGAAGGAAGAAAATGAAAATTGTTTCATGGCACGAGGTAAAACAAGCGAGGTAAGACCTATAACTGTGAAAGATGTAATGAATTGCAAGATATTCTTGATCTTACTCTAAAAGAGTCACAAAAACTGTTTGATGAAATAAAAAGACTCAATAGAGAAGTTAGATACTGGAAACTCAAACTTGAGATATGCGAGATAGAACAAGATGTACTTCAGGATGAGTATGATGGATTACCGGTGCAGCTTAACCACATGCGCAAATCCACCAGTCACAGTTCCACTAGGTCCAGTCGGACGTCTAACAAGTCGACTGAAGAAGGACTAGTCGGAACAAAGTCCACTAGTTCGGACTCAAGTGGGAACTCCAAAACTAGATCAATCCCCAAATGTCACTACTGTAATAAGAGTGGACATAAATATTCCTTTTGTCGCTTTCGTAAATCAAATATGTCAGGATGGGTTTGGAGGCCCAAAAATAACCCTGAATCTGGTAATGCTAACCAAAAAGGACCCAAGAAAACTTGGGTACCTAAGAAAAGATGAAAATCATGTTTTGCAGGAACACCACAGAAGAAGTCTCAAAGGAAAATGGTATTTGGATTGTGAGTGTTCCAGTCACATGACATGTGACAAGAATCTGCTTAAGGAAGTTACAAAAATTGATGGAGGAAATGTAAAATTTGGCGATGATTCAAAAGGGAAGATAGTTGGTACCGGAACAGTTCCTTTTAACAACAATTGCGATATCACTGAAGTCTATCTCGTGGATGGGTTTAACTACAATCTTCTAAGTATAAGTCAACTATGCAACTCCGGATATGAGGTAAAATTTAAGAAAACAGGTTGTGCCATTGAGGACGAAACAGGTCAATCCTCCCAGGTAAAAGGTATGAAAATGTTTATTTTCTTAATGGTTTGAAAGTATAGATGGTCATATTTGATTAACTTCAATTTCTGATGATCATTGGCTATGGCATAAGAAACTTGGTCACACAAGCATGCATTTGATAGAAAAGCTTTCCAAATATGAATTAGTTATTGGTTTACCCAAACTAAATTTTTCTAGAAATCATGTGTGTGATGCATACCAAATTGGTAAGCAAACCAGAAATTCCTTCAAAAGCAAAGACATTATCTCTACTTCAAAGCATTTACAATTACTTCATATGGATTTATTTGGACCTACTAGAACTGCCAGCATTGGAGGTAAAAGATATGCTTTTATTATTGTTGATGATTACTCACATTTCACTTGGGTGATTTTTCTATCTCACAAGGATGGAGCCTTGAAAAATTTCGAGATTTTCTGTAAAAAGGTTGAAAGAGAAAAAGGTTTTCTTATTACTACTGTGCAAAGTGATCATGGAGGAGAATTTGAAAGCCGGGCATTTGAAGATTTCTGCAATGATCAAGGATATACTCACAACTTCTCTGCACCAAGATCACCTCAACAAAATGGAGTGGTTGAACGGAAAAACATGACCCTACAGGATATGGCCAGAACCATGTTACTAGAACATTCACTGCCAAATCACTTATGGGCAGAAGGTGTAAGTATTGCTTGTCACATTCTAAATCGATGCCTCATTAGACCAATCCTGAAGCTCCATATGAGTTATGGAAAGGTAAACGACCAAATGTAATTATTTTCATCCCTTTGGGAGTAAGTATTTCATTCACAACAATGGTAAGGACAATCTTGGAAAATTTGATCCAAGAAGTGATGAAGGTATTTTTCTAGGTTACTCTTTGAACAGTAGATCTTTTAGAGTTTATAATAAACGCACTTTGTGTGTAGAAGAATCAGTACATGTTGTTTTTGATGAGAAAAACACTCAGGTCGAGAAAGAATTAACTGCAGGCGACGATGAGAAAGTACATCAATCTCAAGAGACAAGCAAACCTTATGATTCAACTAGTAAACCTGTCAACATAGAAGAGTCGACTTGTGGGATCATCAATAGTCAACTAGAAATGACAAAAGAGTTGGCTGCTCCAGTTGTTCGTCCAAATGAATGGATAAGTGAACCAGAGTATCCCCAAAATTTCATCATAGGAGATCCAAACAAAGGAATAAAAACAAGAGGAGCTCTCAAGAAGAAAGCAAACATAGCTTTGATATCCCAGATTGAGCCGAAGAAAATAGAAGAAGTTCTGAAAGATTCAAGTTGGGTGCAAGAAATGCAGGATAACTAGATCAATTTGACAAAAATCAAGTGTGGAAACCGATACCCAAACCAGAAAATGCTCCGATTATATGAACAAAAAGAGTCTTCAGAAACAAGATGAATGAAGATGGAAAAGTTGTCAAAAACAAAGCCAGACTAGTCGCTCAAGGGTACTCACAGCAGAAGGAGTCAACTATGGCGAAACATTTTCTCCAGTAACATGATTGGAATCTCTAAGAATTCTTCTTGCATATGCATCTTTCAAAAGATTCAGACTGTTCCAGATGAATGTTAAAAGTGCATTTCTGAATGGGTTCATCGAAGAAGAAGTTTATGTAAAACAACCTCATGGATTTGAAGACTCTTCCCTACCATGTGTATAAACTGACCAAAGCTCTATACGGGCTAAAACAAGCTCCACGATCATGGTACGAATGACTCAGCTCATTTCTTATTGACAATGGTTTCACAAGAGGTAAAGAAGATACTACTTTGTTCATTAAATGATCATCTGAAGGTAATCTCATTATTCAAGTCTATATTGATGATATTATTTTTGGTAGTACTAATCCTCTTCTATGCAAGAAATTTTCTTATCTTATGCAAAGCGAGTTCGAAATGAGTATGATGGTAGAATTAACATTCTTTCTTCGCCTACAAATTCAACAATCTGAAGAAGGGACATTCATATGACAAACCAAGAACACCAAGGAACTAATTCAGAAGTTTGGTATGGAAAAAGCAAAAGCCATCAGAACTCATATGAGTCCCTCAACAAATCTTGATAAAGATGAACAGGGAACCTCTGTTGATGAAACTAAGTATCGAGGAATGATTGGCTCTCTTCTTTATTTAACTGCTAGTCAACTAGATATCATGTTTAGTGTGTGTAAATGTGCCAAGTTCCAGTCAGCTCCAAAAGAATCCCATCTGACAGCAGTCAAAAGAATTATTCGATACCTTATTGGAACTGCTTCTTATGGATTATGGTACCCTCACTCTAACACATTCAATTCAGAAGGATTTTCAGATGTTGATCTTGCAGGTGACAAGGAAGATAGAAAAAGTACAAGTGGAACATGCCAATTACTTAGCAAAGCTTTGATATCTTGGAACAGTAAGAAACAAGGATCAGTCGCACTATCCACGACTAAGGCTGAATATATTGCTATTGGACAGTGTTGTGCACAACTACTTTGGATGTCTCATCAACTTGGTGACTACGAACTATCCTTTAAACCTATACAATTTTCTGTTATAATTCTGGTGCTATTTGTCTCTCAAAAAATCCTGTACATCATTCTAGAGCAAAGCATAGAGATATCAAGCATCATTTCATTAGAGATCATATTCTTAAAGAAAATATAGAAATATTGTTTGTTGGAATAAATAATCAATTAGCTGATATTTTCACTAAGCCCCTTTTAGAAGAACGACTTTGCTCATTAAGAGAACTTCTTGGCATAATATGCATTGGCCGTAAAAATTAGGACCAATGTTACATTGACTGATCTATGTATGCCTAATGTTTTATTTCTTTTTGTGATCATTAATTGCGCCTCTAATTTCCCTCTATTTTCCTCTCTTTTTACATCAATTTCAGAGTTCAGAGAAGGAAATCAAATCATCGCGTTCCCTCATCTGACACCCTTTCCTTTTCTACACTCAACCGTCAGAAAAAACCCTTTTTAATGCTAAAGTCTCTTTTCGATTCCCTTCATCCTCTTCTTCTGGAAACCCTTCTTAGAAACCCTCTCAACCATAAATCCTCTCCTATGGCCAAACATCCTAAGAACCCCTCTGCCTCTGCTAGAAAAAGCACTCGCTCCAGAGCAAAAAACCCTTCCCAACCTCCTGAACAATTAGAACTAGGGTCCGAACAATCTGAAGGTTTTGCCTCTTCTCAAGCTGACCTATCTGACCATTCTCAACCCCTAGGAGAAAAGGCCTTAGGAAAACGACCTATGGAAGAAACCCCTGCTTCATTCACTCCAAAGAAATCCAAAATCGATCTATCCAGTACCCTAGAGTCTGACCTAAACTTTTGGATTCTCCAAATAGGTATTTCTTTATCGCCTTGAAAGACAAACCTATTGCTCATGGGAGGGTAGTCAATCTTGATGACATGGAAGACCTAAATTATAAGGTAAAAGATCTCTTCGTCTATCAAGGATGGTCTAAGTTCTTCTTTGTTCCTCCGCCCAAAGTCTTTGAACCCCTGGTAAGAATGTTCTATGCAAATCTTTGCTCTAGTAAGCCTCATAGGTTGGAATCCCTAGTGCTAGGCAAGCGTATTGTTCTTGATTGTGCCTTATTTGATTCAATTTTTCAGTGCAAGTGTCATGGTTTTCCAATGCTTTTTAAAATTCTTGGCCTGATGATTTTGAAATTTCCTTTGATCAAGCAAAAAAGTGCATTGCTGAGTGTCCCTCTAATTCTCTTCCTAACTAGTTAGATCCTAGTGATATAAGTTTCAAAACCCGTGTTCTAGCCCATATTGTTTCCACCTCCTTACTCCCTCGTACCGGTTCCTTCTCCACTTTCTCTCTTAGGGAAACCTTTTTAGTTTACTGTCTTGTGACTAAGCTCAAAATCAAGTTGTCCTCCTGGGTTATCAACTTTATGATTGAGAGTGCTGAAGACCCTACCAGTCTACCCTATGGCATGTCCATTACCCACATTCTGGAAGCCCACAATATCTCTGTCTCTGAATATCCCTCCATCCCTGTCTCAAAATCTTATAATTCCGGAGTATTTGTGATTATGGGGTACATATGTATAAAGGTCTCATGGGTTAAGAAACAACATAATGAAGTCAAGACTGCTCTTGCTGATTCAAAATCCAAACCTTCTGCTTCTTTTCCCAGCCAAAATGATCCTGATATTTCTGAAAAACTTCATGCCATCGTCGCTCAGCTTTCTGAAATCAAGGATCTTGTCTCTGCCACTCAGTCCACCATTGGTGACATTCATACCATCTCCAAGGAGACTGGGTATGATGTATCCAAAATTCGAGTTGTAGTTCTCAGGGTAAGGGAAAATGTCGTCAAGGCTTTCAAGGAGATTCATGACAGGTTTGATGGAATGAGAATTTCGGCTACAGCCAGCTTTGATCAGATGAAGGAGGCTATCTGCAATACTTTTACATATTATCTGCACCGTTAATATAGATGATTAAGACATTTTTTATGCTTTGTTTGGTATGATGTGTTTGGACTGGATGCCCAGTCGATGGATGATTTTGTTTTTTTGCCTAACTATAACTATGCAAACACTTTTATGCTATCAATCATGTTTTGGCTTGTATTCCCTCTTTGTTGATGTTAAAAAGAGGAAGAAAAAGATATATGTAATAATACAGGTATAATATAGAACAAGTCAACTCAAGTACAGGTTAGCAAGGTAAGCACTTACTAAGGGGGAGTCATGACGAACAAATCGACTACAACACTTATTAAGGGGGAGCCATGAAGTTATAGATTCTGCAGAAGTAGTTGACTACCAGAGTCTAGTAGCAGTCGACTACCAAGGCCTCTTACTGAGGGGGAGTAAACTACAGGAAAGTCAACTGTGTTTATATGTATATTATTTTGTCATCATCAAAAAGGGGAAGATTGTTGGAACTGATTTTAATGATGCAAATAATATATCTATTATATATGTAGGTACTCCTAAAACGTGATCATGATTGAAGGGACAAATAAAATAAGATCGCGGAATGCATCCAAGATTGAAGGAATTAATGAAGATTGACGGAATAGATTGGATCCAATAAGATCGCTGATTGCATCCAAGATTGAGGAAATCAATGAAGATTGACAGAATAAATTGAGGCTAGATTGAAGAGATCCATCAAACAAAGATATCGAGAGTCTAGAAAGACCAAGATTCTAGGAAGATTTCGGCGCTATCAAAGAAAGTCACCAGCGCATCGTCTTCAGCCATAGTCGTTCCGGAATAACCTTATTCTTGGAAAGAATCAATTTCTTTCCAAGGATCAAATCTCTTGGGTTGGCAAATCTCTTCAGCAACCAAGATTTTTTAAAAGTATTTAAACCCATTCTTGTACCTTAGAACAAATACTTTGATCGAACCAATTACCATCTCTTTGTTCTACTACATACAAACATTGTAGCTCTTTTAAGATCTGATGTGCAACAAGTTAGAGAAGAAAGAGAGAAAACCATTGGTGAGGCATTATATCAAAGAGAATCGAGTGATACTGAAACTAAGCTACCGATGTAATCTACACCATCCACTGTATACGCGAGAACTACATTCACTGAAAGAGAACACCCTTGCAACCCAAGGGGACTGGACTAGGATTCAC
>ML253460.1:0-13506 GCA_005239495.1 Nicotiana undulata
TATCTGTCTCACTTGCTTATTTCTGTTGTCATTTTTCCTGCTATTATATAAAATTACACAGGTGCATATGGTGGTGTTGGTCCAAGCCTCGTCACTACTTCGTCGTGGTTAGTCTCGACATTTACTCAGTACATGGGGTCGGTTGTACTGATGCTACACCTGCACTTCTTTATGTTGTGAAGATTACGCAGCCCGACCCGGGGATCACTGACGATCAGAGCATCTCATCCCTCCATACAGGAGACTCGAGGTAGACCCGCAGACGTTCGTGGGCCTTGACGTCACCTTCTACTTTCCACTTTCAGCTCTGTCTTATTTTGTATTTCAGAGACAGTCGTATGTATTTATTTCAGACCTTTTGTTGTAGTAACCTCTTAGATAGTCCGTGAGTACGTGACACCAGTTCTGGGATTTGTTTACGAGTTTNTTACTTCAAACGTTGGCTTGTCTAGCGGGTTCAACGTTAGACGCAGTCATGACCCGAAGGTGGGATTTCGGGTCATGACAACCAATTAAAGGGAATTAACACGAATTAATCCAGATGCTAGGCAAGAAATCAGAAACCCTAGCACATAAAATTAAGGGGTCATAGAGTTACAGAGTGAACAATGAGGTAAACAGGAAAGCAAGAGAAAATCAAAGACGAATAACATAGGGTAAAGATATCAATGAGTTACAGGACTCTTGAAACACAAACACATAGGCAAATCAGTAGTTTTAGGGTTTAGATATAAAGTTAGGGTTTTCATCACAACGAGCCAGATAAGGAGAAAAACTTAAACAAATCACTAAAACATAGTAAAGACTCTAGGAAGATGCTGAAAAACCATGGGAAAAGTTATTCAAAAATGGGGTCACAAAACCCTAGTTGAAAATGAATAGTCATTTTAGAAAAATCAGAAAACCTTTGAGAAAACAACAAAATAGCTTAAAGTATACATAGATCTATCATAGATCTGAGAGAAAATTAGAAAATCTTAGGGGTTAGGGTTTCAGAGAACCTAGAGAAACAAAAAACTTTTAAGATATTGCCGGCTTTAGCCGGAAAAGTCATAGCTCTTACTCAGACGGCCGGAGGTGGCTGGAAAATGGAATGAGGGACCATGGGGGAGTTGAACCTCTTCATGTTCACCTGAGGGCCTCAGGGTATCATTATACCGGCATGGGATGAAGCAAGGGCCAAGATATGATGAGAGGTCATGGTTTCCAGCGGGGAGAGTGGCCGGAGGAGATGAACAGACTTCATCAGAGAAGAGGAGACGAGGGAAGGTTCTAGAGAGAACCTGGGGATAGAAAGAGAGTAGATAGATGAATGAGGGGGTGTGAATGAGAGACGNAATAATCAACGGCTCAAATTGGAATGGGGATTTGGTCGGGTAATTTGGAAATTGAGATTGGGTAGTTTGGGATAGTTAATTGGGTTGGGGTCCGGGTGAAATTAGGCTAGAATTGGAATTAAAGGTGGCTATTAGTTAAATACCCGTTAAAAATAGATAAATAATTAATAAAAATAGCTAATAATTATGTAAAATGAAATTAATGCTAAATAAGTGAAATAAAAGTAATTAACTAATATTAAAAATATAAAATGACTAATTATTGAATTAAAATAGTATAAAATATACATTTAGGCTATAACTGCAAAAATTGTTGTAATTATAGCTAAATAATGCCAGATTGGCTAATTTGTGAATTAATTAAATCCTAATAGGATTAAAGTGATATACTGAGCTAGAAAATATTTTGAAATTATTTATAATATAATTTATGAATAATTATTGAATATAAAGTACTGAATAAATTGGAAAAGAAATTAATAAAAAATATGAAAAAATATGAAAAAACATCAGTCATTATAAAGAATGATTTTGGAAGGTATATATGCAAATTTAAAATAATTTGGAGAAAAATTGGGTATCAACAGACACAAGTTGTCGCCCTTTCATCAAACTTTCCTCTTCCTTGAGCCAATGTTGAAACATAACAAAGACAACCAAAATTCCTCAAGTGGTCATATCTAGGCTTCTTTTGAAACAGAACTTCATATGGTGTCTTTCTTTTGAGAACACTGGAGGGCATCCTATTAATTAGGTGTGTGGCAGTTAGGATAGACTCCCCCCAATATCTCATAGGTAGTTTAGACTGAAACATTAAACCTCTTGCAGTCTCCAATAGGTGTCTATATTTTCTCTCAACAATCCCATTTTGTTGCGGAGTTGCTACACAGGATAATTGGTGCTGAATTCCTTGAGAGGCTATATAAGTTGCCTCTTGTGTTCCTTTTCCTAATTCTATTGCATTGGCAGATCTTATTTTTTTTACCTTCACATTGAATTGCCTTTCAATCATAGACAGAAAGGTTTTAAGCATAGGGAAAGCATTGCTCTTTGTGCTTAACAGGAATGTCCATGTTCCTCTACTATAGTAAAAAAGTATCTGAAACCATTGTAGGTGTTTGACCTATAAGATCTACATGTGTCAACATGAATCAGTTCAAATATATGTTTGGACCTTATGGTGCTAACAGAAAAAGGATTTCTAGTTTTCTTAGCCCTAGGACAAACATCACAGATAAAATCAGTATCTGATTTACAATGAAGAAAATCTAAATGTTTCATTGCTGAAAATGGGTGGTGCCCCAATCTTACATGCCATAGCATAAAATCACTAACAACATTAGCTTGAATTGGACTAGAAAAGGAAATTGACTTTGAAACGGAATTTTTTTCTTTTGAAATTGAAAATACATCACTATTAAACACACCCCTAGACTGAACACTATTTGGTTCCAATAAATAGAGTCCCTCTCTAACTTCACCAAAAGCTTGAGGACTCTTCATTGAAAGGCCTTGCAACACACAATCAACAGATGTGAATAATAAATCACATTTGAATTGAACACAAAACCTATGAATTGACTATAAGTTGTATTTGAATTCTGGAACATATAGCACATTGTTCAGAATATGACCAGGCAGAATAGAAATACTCCCTATATGAGTAACAATCACCTTGAAAGAGTTAGGCAAATTGATGTTTAAAGGTATAGGGAGTGGAGTCAAAAACAAGAAAGAGTTTGGATCAAAACACATGTGTTTAGAGGCACCTGAATCAATGATCCAGGTGTCTGACTTTAGACTAGTAAATACTGAACTTGAGTATTTTAGAATAGTACCAGCCACTGCATTAGCATTGATCCCATTATTTCCTCCATGTGCTAGCTTTGCTGCTTATACATCTGCATCACTTCTGCTACCTGCTCCTTGCTGAGTTGCTGACCAAAATTGTTGTTGAGGTCAGTGTTCTGTACTGTTGAGCCTTCATGATCTTCATGTGCCAGTACTGCATTTCCTTTGACTTGATTCTGATACCTTTGTGGTTTGTAAACTCAAAGTCTTCTGGAAAACCAATGATCTCGTAGCAGTCTTCTTGTGTGTGCCCTATTTTTCCACAATAAAAGCAGGACACATTTGGGTTGTATTTATTCCTCCCTTTGAACTTCTGTTGAGGTTTAGCAAACCTCTGTCCTGAATTATTGAACTTGGGCCCTATGGCTTCTCCCTTTTGTGTCCGATTTCTATTTCTTTAAAAATTCTTTGCTTGTCCTGTGGTCATGAAAGCTGCAAAGTCAGCTAGAAGTTGTGCATTAGGCTGTTTATCTTCTCGTACTTCCATGAATGACACTGTTTGAGAATTGAAGTGTGCATTAGCATAAACTTCTCTTTGATTCTCATCTTGCAAGAGAAGTGAATAAGCAACATCCATGCTAGGTAGAGGATTCATCATAAAAATGTTCTCTCTTGCCTGTGCATAAGTGTCATTTAGGCCCATTAATAATTGGATCAATCTCTGATCCTCCAAGGATTTTGTTAGTTTTTATTTCCTTCACACACACAAACACAAGAGCAACATATTATAACATTCAAGGCATCCAGCTCATCCCATAGTCGTTTGAGCTTAGTAAAGTATCCTGCAATGTCAGAGTTTCCTTGTGCTAACCCTGATAATTCCTTTTGCAGATGATAAAGCTTAGCACCATTAGACCTTCCAAATCTTTGCTCAAGATTGTACCAGAGGTCTTTTGCAGTCTTGGAGTAGATTACACTATCTGCAATATCCTTTGAAAGGGCATTGACGATCCAAGAAATGACCATGTCATTCACACAACTCCATTTCTCATACTCTGGTGATTTCTAGATTGACAACCTCCATTGATAAACCCAAGCTTTTTCTTGGCTGATAAAGACAAGAGGATGGATATTCTCCATCCTGGATATCCTCTTCCATCAAATATAGTGTTTACTAGTGTCATTCCAGGCGAGTTAGAACTGTTGAGGTGATAAGGATGATTGGCATCATAAGCTACTGATTTGGATACATTGCTTGCATCTCCAGTAGACGTTATGGTTGTTTCAGCCATCTTAGATTAGTGATTTGAGGTTGAATTTGATTTAAAAATTGACGAATGAACTGTTGGATCGAGCTCACTGCTCTGATACCATGTAAGATTTGAAGAAATCTGAACTTTGAGAAAATGTTTTGTATATTGATTGAATGATTCATCCATGTACAGTGTGCTATTTATTTACAACAAAAAGAATCTAAGGAATAACTACATGTACGCTTGTCTCCTATTCTATTTGCTATTCTATAACAAACTCACATGATATTTACAATGAATAAAAGAATGTCTAACATAAAAGCATGGTTTATTTCCAGCTGGTCTCTTCTTCTGCTGGCCCAATACTAGTAAGCCCAAACTCTAAATGTGAGACCAGAATAATGCAAAGGCCCAATAAACTTATAAGCTCATATGGTTGTCCAAAATATATTCAGACAACATCAAATGTATCAAAACTTTCCACTTTCAGTAGACCGCTTTACTCTTCGTCTTCATCTTCTTCATTCTTCTTCTTTGTCCTTGATCATAACTCCATGAATGCTAGAATTAGGAAGGGGTTTATTCTTCTCAACCCTTTTTCATTTTTCGTTTCTAATAATCTCCAAAAAAAGACCATCGAGATCTCCAAACGAATCAAGGAAACATCGGGGCACAAGAAAACTTATCTATGATTTGCTTATTTCCATTCGTACACCAGCTGAACAGTCAGGGGAGAATTTATAGGTAAATATATGGGTCATGTGAGCCCATGGTCTTTTTGCCAAACTAGGTATTTTATGTACTTTTTTTTAGAATTGGTCTAATATTATCTGTTGGCACCTATGTTCCATAAATGCTAAATGGTGCATTTGGTTAAATGCATGCTCCATAAAGGCTAAATAGTGCATTTGGTTAAATGCCAAGTTATTTATCTAGAGAAATAAGATCAAATCTCACTTAATACTTTTTTTTCTCGTTTCCTTGATGGGCATCCATGTTATAAAAATCCTAAATCCATGCGAACAGTGCGACAACATTAGTGGTATTTTGTTAGACACACATAGGAATTTGATAGGCTCTAGGCACACTTACTACGGCCAGATATAGCACTATGTTGTAAATAGAATTATATTTATGGTGAATGTTTATATTTTAGAGAAATCTTAAGGATTTTACTTGGTGGCTAAGTCACTCTTTCCCTATAAATAGAAGGGTCATATTCCATTGTAATTCATCCCAAAAATTCAATAAGAATTCTCTCTCCCTCTTTCTCTGCAATATTGTTCTTGTTCTTTTATTGTTTCATAACACGCTAATTGTTTATGACTAAAATATTAATTATTGTCATTGTTGCGTGTGTTTGATTTCCTTTCTTTATCTGTGTTTCTATAAGGCGATAAAAATGGACATTGCATATTATAGCGAAACTTATGACTTGTATCAATGTATGTTGTGCTTATTTGTTTTATGCTTCTTTTTATATGGTAAAAACGAGGACTCGTCACTTTCAGGATCTTCCGGAGTACCAAAGTAGATGTATAGTGAAGAAAAGAAGATATTGAAACAACCTTTTTTTATTTATAAAAAAATTATGATGATTGATGGGTAAATTAAGCTGGTGCTTTTTTTTTTTCTTCTTTCAAAAATGGGATTTTACCCGTTTCCTGTGTAACTTCTTACTGCTGGTAAGTGGTAACACAAAATATGAAATTAATAGGGAGGGGTCTATCATCGATATATATATATATATATATATATATATATATATATATATATATATATATATATATATATATATATATATATATATATATATATATATATATATATATATATATATATATATATATATATATATATATAATATTATCTAGTACGTGAGAGGAAGTATATATCATTATATCTTACCCTTTTATGTGTAATTCTCCAATATGGTAAAATGGTATGATTGTTATCTTTCTCTTTTCTCTGATATCCTTTGTAAAATTTCTCCAATGTCTCTGCTCAGATACATCATACAAGTTGAAAGTACTGAAAATTCATTACCGAGTAAACGGTCAACCAAATTTTGCACATTAAAATGGATATGTTATTAGCGTAATGCAGTTCCTACATTCTGTTTTCTCTTGACCATGGAGACGTGGGTGGTTTTAACAATACTTATCTTTAATCATAAGAATGATACTAAGCTAACATGATTAAAAAAAAACATTAATTACAGGAAATTGGTACGTGTCACCCGTTTTTTGGGTTTTTAATACAGTCAAACTTCTCTATGACATCCTAATTTGTTCCGAATATTTTTGTATGTTATAGCGAATTGTTATTATAAAAACACATATTATAACATAACATAAAAATTGATTTTGAAAAAGCTTGATTTTATAGAAAAGTATCGTTATAGAAGAATGCCATTACATAGTGGTTTGACCACTCGCTGTTAAACTTATGCTTAATGGAGTCAACCCGTTAGGATGTTGTTCGTATAAAATAGTAACAAAGAAAGGGGAAGGGGAAAATTATCTTTAAAGTTTAAACCGGAGTTATATTATGACCATTTGCAAAGTCTGTAATTAATTTATTGTGCCTAATGTACAATTCCTTAAACAATATACTTTCGCTGGTCTTTTCAATTTGTCACGTCAGCCAAAATATTTGATTCAAATACTTGTCACTTTAGAAATCAAGAAACTATATATCCATTATTTACTCATTTCAAAAAGAGAAAAAAGATAATTTAGTCAAAACTCCTTATTATTAAAGGTTTAAAGAACAAACATAAAGGATGGGATGGAGTATGAAATCTTTACCCATCACAATTTAGTAATACTTCTTGTTGTTTATTTTTTATTGATTCGAATTTAATCCCCACTTGGTTTGGCTACCCACCAACCACAATTTCCAAGGACCGAGGTGCTTAAATTGCGCCATACAATAGGATTTTTACGCTCAAAGAAAAGAGAAAATAATATGCTGTAGTTGATATTTTATTTTATTAATGAGGTTGATTGCCTCCAGATATTAATACTTATTATCGGTAATTATTAATAATTACATTTTAAATGACCAGAAAAAAGAATTAAATAATATTTATTTTGTTGGACCTAGTTAAGAATAAAGAACACAGTAGAAGGTTGTACGATCGGACTGTGACCTGATTTACTATTGCATATATACAACTTGAATAAATATATTTCAATACCCAACGAACAACTCAAACCAGGTCGTTTTGTTTTCGAATGATTGAAGAGAATAAATTAAAGCTCCATTTTATTGTTTTTAAGGAAATTAAATCCATATTTCTCATCTTTTTTTCCTCTTGACAGCAAGCGTTCACACATCGTTTTGATTTAAGTTATTGACTTGGAGATTAACATATCAATCAACATTGATCATAGTGTTGGTTAAATGATTAAAAAAGCAGACCAAATATACCCTTCTTTAATAAAAGGTACTACTTTTTATCCAAGAAAAAGCAGAATGATACGATTCCATTACATAAGAAAGAGAGAGAAATTTAAAAAAAAAGTAGCTTTCAGTTGTATAATGTTCTGCGTGTTGTGAGAATTTGTACCTTTAATTTTTTTGTAAATGTGGACATGCATGCAATTCAATCATAAATTCATATCCTATACGTAAAAGTAAATCAGCATCGAATTATTGATAGTTTTTTAATGTAAAGAATTACACATAGGCCACATGAATAAAGCAGATATTAAGTGAAAGGGTAACTGTACTTTATATTGAAGATTATCACAAGCTTAGTGAGTTCAGTGGCGGAGGTAGAGTGTGGTATGCGGGTTCGGCCGAACCCAGTAACTTTTGTTCAAGTCATGTATTTGTTTTAAAAAATAAATTGAATATGTACAACTTATTAATTTAGAACTCAATAACTTAAAATAATTACAATTCCGAACCCATAAGATTCAAATCCTGACTCCGCCTCTGAGTGAGTTCCTTGTCTTTTCTAAACAAGCTGTTATTCTCTTTGATATAGAATTATTGATTTTCTCATGTTTCTATTATTCCCATCGCTCAAAAGTTTTATGTATATATTGAGAAAAGCATTTGCTTTTCTTTCTTTTTTCCTAATTAAATGTCACTAAGAACTAGCTAGTTTCCAAGATGAGGATATGAATTTTTTTATTACCTATCAATACTCTTATTCTTAACAAATTTTCTTAATGCCAGGTTGCAGAGTATTCAATGATCTACAGTGCCTATATTTCCCCCCAAAAGGAGTTTAAAAATTGAATAAAAGCTTACGTACGTACATATATAATGAAATGAATTTACACGCGGGGAGAAAGAAACATCACAAAAATTCGTCAATATTCAAAAAAATTGTTGTTTTGTTCTTTTTGAAGAATGTTTTTTTAAAGAGTCAATTATTTGTACATCAAACAAATAACAAAACTTTGACTATACAATTGTTATCATTAATTTCAATTTAGCACCTTCTAGGAATTGAAGGGTATAAGTTGAAACCTCTTAATTTAACTGCAATCAAGCTAATATTGCAAGGGTTATATTATTTTTGTTGAAGAATATTACTTTTGAATCATTAAATTATGTGAAAGGTTTTTTTTTCTCAAATACAACAAGAGGGATATTGGTTTCTAATTCATAGTTTCTATACTGATTTTCAAGTGTAAAAAAAAGTGTATTTTAAAAAAAATTGGTATGACGTGAAATATATATATTTTTTAAATGTAAATAAATTATTCGAAATGAGATTATTTTTTAAAAATATAATGTAATTTTAAAAATAAAAAAATAAGAAATTTTTGAATTTAGTAGAGAGTTTTTAAAATTATTATAATAGAAGGCATATCATAGATAAAATAAAGAAACCAAATCTTATATATTTACATAAATGTCCGGCCAAATTTATTATTTACTTTTTATAGCTAATATACATAGATGATATACCGACAACAAATAATTATACACATATTATATGTGAATTATATGTATTTTACACATCCTTCAATTTCTTAATTTAAGTGATTGGGTGAGCACCTATTTAAGTTGATTAGAAAAAGCCAAAAGAAAAATATGAAAGAATTTCAACCAAATACTAAAAAGATATGTAAAGTTTTTATGTAGACAATTTCTATTAAAACTCATCATTTTATAGAGAAATAAATTTTTTTTTTGTAAAAAAATAAAGAAATGCATGAAAATAAGAGAAAAGAAAATAAATATAGAAAAAAATGTATGAAAAATGTAAAAACCAGAAATAAGAGATGACAACGAATTTCTTATATTCTATTTCATTTTTGTTGAGTATAAAAATATCGATTTTAATTTTATTTTAACTCAAATACATAAATTATAAGTTAAGGATATTTTGGAATATTTTTTTCAATTTACATTGTGTGTCATTTATAAATATCTCTATTACTAACAAAATGATATGATATTCAAATTTGAATTTAAATACAATTTGAGTAGTTTGCGTTGAGATTAAACCAAGTATGTTGTCGAGAAAAAATTATTTGGCAATTTTAAGACAATATATGCAATGTTATATAATAACAATCAACTATACATTTTATAATTCAAAGAACAAATTTTTTGGATACATAGGGTATTCAATTTAAAATATGTGGCTAGAGATATCGATAAACTTAAAATGGAGTCATTGACCATGTACTTAAAATGGAGTCATTGGCCACGTACTTGGCTAGAGATATTAATAGAACATGATAAAACATTTATATTGTCATACTGAACTAAAGTTTCACCGGCTAAAAAATCACTTAAACTTTTAGTAGCCGATTAAAGTGGATTTTAAATTAAGAATAATATTTTCACTTGCATCATTATAAAGAGAGTATATATACATATATATATATACCAAATAAGAGTTCAAGTCGAGTAAACGAATCACGTCATAAACAAAGAATAGTTCATATTGTGTAACCTTTGTGCTTTGCCATAAATACGAGCTATTATTTCGCTTTGTGACTATTTTACGTTCCAATGACACCAATGAGAATGATGCAAAAATAAAATTATCACTCCGAGATTTGAGAAAATATTTGTCTTTTTTCATGTAGTGTGTCTTAATTATTATTTAACGATTATCTATAATTATCTGAAAATCTTAAATTTTAATGTTAGTTACATATAATAACTTAGATATTTAAATTTTAAGATTATTTATATATAATTCAAATAACTCAAATATTTATCATGATTAGTGTCCACGCGGGTGCTAATACTAGTAAATCAAAAAAAGGAGAAAATAGATAAATAGGATCCTTGACCACAGAGATGTGCCAACTCATCTCTTATTTTCCCTACTTTATATATATATATATATATATATATATATATAAGCAATGAAAGGGAATGTTATTGGTAGAGAACTGGATAAATAGAAAACTACAGTTGAAGAAGAGAGCTGAGTTGAGGTCTGGTCAAAGTACCACCGCCATCGGACCTGTTCAAATCATGGAATATTGCGCTAAATTGGAAAATCTCAACACTTCAGGAATATTATATTTACTTCAATTTTTCATAGAATTTAATTATTGTTGTACCTTGCAAGGCTTCTCTCGAGATATTCCAGCATAAGTTCCATCGAGTTAAATGAACAAGTGTAGTAGAGTATTTGCTTACTAAGATTCCCCGATGTTAAGGAGAACGAGCCACTGGCTAAACAATAACTATGAATAAGTTTATTTATAACAATAATTGTCTAAATATACTTCGTATCATATTTTCATGAGGCACTGTCCTGATCAACTTGTGCATTAAATTTAATAACATACTTTTTATAATCACGTAAAATATTATGGTGTATTTCAGGGAAGGGTTCCCAACTCGTCAATTATCAAAATGGTCCAAAAAGCGGCGAAGCCTGTGGACGAAGAGTCAACAAGGGCCGAAGCTGAAGAATCGACAAGGGCCGAAGTCGAGGTGTCAACAAGGGTCGAGTATCTCTGACAGAGTTATAACTGCTAGTTTCAAGATAGGATATTTGAGAGAATATTCTAGTGGATATTCTCTACACTTGTACTATTAGGGCTTCTTAGGAACATGTTCCCTATATATATATATATATATAAAGAAACTATACGGGACATATGATATTCATTTGTAAGAACACACTTTGACTTAAAGAATCGGATCTCACTTGCTAAGATACAAACATCACCATTTTCACTGATATTATACTTTTCCATTATATCCGAAAATAACTCAAATATTCGAGGGTTTGTCTATCATTCATCATTGTTAGAGAGAACATCCACTCATTCAATCCTTTCTTGGGTGACTCATTTATTCTATTTACTTAAATATCATTTATTGTTGTTCATATCATTGAATGCTACATTATTACTTCCGATTTCTGAAATATTTATTATACGCCACTGCCACTGTTTGATCCGATCTACATAATATTTGTTGCTTCATTAGGAGCTCCATTTAGGGGTATTATTGTTAGCTAAGATTAATTCTTATTCGTATAAATTTAATTATGTGAACCGAGATTGTACTTTCTGGTGAAACAATTTGGCGCCGTCTGTGGGGATTTCTTAGTTAAATTTTTAGTTTTCTCTATACCTACAATTAACGCAGGTCACTAACGTCAAAAAAAATCCCAAGATCTCCTTTCATTGTGTATACAAAACCGTACATGGCAGGTAACCAAGAGGAAAGGACGAGAATAATAGGTGGCTTCCCAACCAACCTCTTGAATGTCATCAACGAAAACTGTGAAATGGTATGTGAGGACACGACGCCCGATGCATCCCTAAGGAGAGAGAGGTCATCGCCCCCACACTGCAGCATAACAAAACCCAACGGTAAAGCGGCCTCCACGTCTACAGAGCAAGAGACGCCCCCAGTTGTGAAGAAACTCCTCGAGGCATGGCTAACCAACACAGTAGCAAGCGTCCTCAACAAACCCGCCCCAGGCGTACTGTAGCAACCGCTAGGGCTTGCACGATACAACAAACAGACGAGCAATGCAACCAACCCCTCCCACCAACGACATGTATATCTCACGATGTCATTGATAGTGCAGGTGACAACACCCTCGCTGCCATTCTAAAAAGGATAGAAGAAACGGAGATTGAAAACAAGGCGCTCCGAGACCAGATGAAAGAACACCAAGAACGGGTTGACAAGATACCGGACGCTCCTAAGTTGCTGCCGAAAAAGGAAGCCGACCGGTTCATTGAGTAGTCGTACAACAATGATGCAACCCTGCATGCCATACCAAAGACTTTCAAAATGTCGTCCTACCTCAGGATATACGACGGCACGACCGATCCTGAAGATCATGTGACCCATTACGCCATCATCATGAAAGGCAACAATCTCGCCAAGGAACGAAGTCCTCCATTTTTCTGAAGAAGTTTGGCGAGATCCTCACAGGAGGGGTATTAACATGGTATTCGCAACTACCAACACGCTCCATAGAAACTTTCGAAGAAATGGCCGATAAGTTCGTAACCGCCCATGCCGGATTCAAGAAGGCCGAGGCGAGAGTAAACGACATATTTGCTCTTATGCAGTCCCTGGGAGATGGATTAAGGAACTTCCTCGCCCGGTTCAACAAAGTAAGGATGACTCTGCCCAACGTATCCAAAGGGACGGCGGTCGCAGCTTTTCAGAACGGGTTGAATCGAGAGGGTTCAAAAGCAACTAGAAATTTGTTGAATCGATTGGTGAAGTATCCTCCAACCACTTGGAACGAATTCCACAACGTTTATTGTGCCGAGGTCCGAGCAGACGAGGACAATTTCAACGGACCAGCTCATCGGCTAACCTCGTTACAAGCTAGAATCCCGAAGCGTTGTGGACGAAATCCACAACGCTTACTTTATATTGAAGGTTATCACAAGCTTATAAGTGAGTTCCTTGCTTTTTCTAAACATGCTGTTATTCTCTTTGATATAAAATTATTAATTTTCTCATGTTTCTATTATTCCCATTGTTCGAAATTTCCTACTCCATTATAAATTCAAAAAGCGTTTACCTAATTTTAACGAAGAAATCAAAGAATACTCTTATTCTTAGCAAATTTTCTTAATGCCAGGTTGCAGAATGCAGAGTATTCAATTATCCACCGTGCCTATATTCTCTCCCCCTCCCCCCCCCCCCCC
>ML253460.1:13637-49758 GCA_005239495.1 Nicotiana undulata
AAAATTTTTTTAATGCCAGGTTGAAGAATGCAAATTTTTCATTTTTCCCCCGTGCCTTTATTCCCCCCCCCCCCCCCCCCCCCCCAATATTACTGCTCCTATTTGTTACTACTTACTATCCCAGCTTATTTGTCATTTTCACGTGGTCATTCACCAATTATCAAATTAAAACGGATACTGATCTCTAAAAAGTAGTAAAAATTTACTTAGACGACTGCCTATAAAAGTGAAATGTGAAAACTATTTTTGTATACAGTCAATATAGGGCTCGCCCCTGTGTGAATAATCGAGACTGAAATATGATAGGGTAAGATTCGACCTCGAATTATATCGAACCTAAGTGTGAGGTTATATCGCCGAGCTCGAGACCTCGGGGCCGAACAAAATCGAGATCGGGCAAGATGAAGGGTAATTTGTCAAGTCAAATAACAGAATGACGAAATATTCGTGATCGGTTGTAGATCACGTCGGAAATCTCGACGCGTATCAAGGATTGGACAATTAATTAGCTTATCATATGATTTCTTACCTCAAATGTATTAATAGTAGGACTCCCCTACTATATAAAGGGGGTCTGATCATTTGTAAAACACATCACATTTACGCAACATAAAGCAATACTGTCATTTTCTAGCTTTCATTATCTTGTTACTTTGTTCATATATCAGTCTAAACATCTCTTGGTTCAAAGGTGATCGAACTCGAGGGCCAAGACTATTCGATTTGGGTGGTTTGCATTTATTTCTCTTATCGTCAATTTCAATATTAATCTATTCTCTTAATTTGTACCAAGTTATATCACGTATCTTTTAAACCGTGTATAAATTCAATTGTCATATGATTTTAGGGTAAATAGTTTGGCGCCCACTATGGGGCTAAGGATAATAGTGATTACTTGGTACTAACTTTCATAACACACACTATTTTACACTTGTTCTTATGAGTATCTTTTGATTCCACGATCAAAATGTCGAACTCTCAGTCAACACCCGTACACGTGGACAATGATTTTGGTCACCACAACGAAAATTATAACATCACACCAGGGAACGACGTACCTCCAGTTGGCCTCGATGAGGTTCCTGCTGTAGATCCAATCGACGACAGCTCGCATGTAGCCATCAATGCGAATTTGGCCGTCGATCCCGAGAGTAACATTCATAGAGATGTTCAATTAGCTGCTCAAAGCACAGCGGCGAAGAGGGGGGGGGGGGATCAGCCTTCGAGTGATCTTCAAAATGTTGCAGGCTCAATAAGCAGTGATAGCCCAGCTCCAAAACCAAAATCATGCACCAAGTAGAATCGAGCCCGAGCCGTCCCAAGAAGTTGTGCACAGGGTCAAATCAGTTTCAGGGATATCGAACCGAAATGAATCGGGGGCCGATCTTGCAATCATGAAGATGCTCGAGGAACTAACAAAATGAGTTGAGTCGGGGAGGGGGGGGAGGAAGATCGAGGAAAATGACAACAAGGTGGAAACTTACAACTCCAGGGCCGATCAAATCCCGGGGCACCTCCAATATTGAAGGGTTTGTATTCCAAAAAGTTTGTGCAAAAACCCTTCCCCCCGAGCACGGATCCCAAGCCGATTCCCAATAAGTTCTGCATGCCCGAGATTCCTAAGTACAATGGAACGACCGACCCAAACGAGCATGTCACCTCTTACACATGTGCAATTAAAGGGAATGATCTAGAAGATGACGATATCGAATCTTCCTTATTAAAGAAATTTAGGGAGACCCTGTCGAAGGGAGCTATGATATGGTACCACAACTTACCTCCTAATTCAATTGATTCGTTATGCTTGCAGATTCTTTTGTAAAGGCGCACGCTGGAGTCATCAAGGTCGAAACTAAAAAGTCGGACCTTTTCAAGGTGAGGTAGAAGGACAACGAGTTGCTCAGAGAATTCGTGTCTCGATTCCGAATGGAACAAATGGATCTACCACCACTTGACGATGATTGGGTTGTTAAAGCTTTCACCAAAGGACTTAACAAATGAAGCTCAGTGGCTTCGCAACAGCTGAAACAGAATTTGATAGAATACCCGGTTGTTACTTGGGTTGATGTGCATAATCGATATCAATCGAATATCAGAGTCGAAGACGACCAGCTTGGGCTCCTTCCAGGTCCGTTTATCCTATCAGGACCGTTGACAGAATCAAGAGGGACATTGATCAGGAATCAAGGCTGAATAGGGATCGATACCAGCCATATAATGGAGATCGTAGGAGCAGCGGATCTAGGCGAAATCCTGTACGAAGTGAAAGGAGGAATAACCGAGGCCATAGATCTCGAGTGCTCATGAGAAAGAATGGCTTCGACAGTACTATCGAACCTAAAGAAACACCATGATTGTCAGAATATAACTTCAATGTTGACGCAACCACCATTGTATTGGCTATCGGACGCATCAAAGATACTAAATGGCCACGACCTTTGCACACCGATCCAACCCAGATAAAATCCCAACCAAATATGCAAATGTCATGGCACCCATGACCACAAAACAGAAGATTGTCGACACTTGAGAGAAGAAGTAGCCTGGTAATTCAACGACAGACACCTTCTGGAGTTTTTGAGTGATCGAACCAAGGATCATTTTAGAAATAGGGATTCGAACAAACAAAACGAGATGGAAGAACCTCAACACGTCATTCATATGATTATCGGAGGGGTCTATGCTCCCCAAGGGCCGATGTTAAGACGCACCAAGGTGTCGATCACAAGGGAGAAACGAACTCGGGACTATGTACCAGAAGGAACCTTGTCTTTCAACGACGAGGACGTGGAAGGAATCATGCAGCCCCATAACAATGCACTGGTAATATCTGTACTCATGAATAAAACTCGAGTTAAACGTGTGTTAATTGATCTAGTTAGTTCGGCCAACATCATTCGATCAAGGGTCGTAGAACAACTCGGCCTACAAGACCAAATCGTGCCCGTGACCCAAGTGCTAAACGGATTCAACATGGCTTGTGAAACTACTAAGGGGGAAATAACTTTGCCAGTAAACGCAGTTGGGACCATCCAAGAGACCAAGTTTCAAGTGATCTAAGGAGATATGAGGTATAACGCCCTGTTCGGGAGACCATGGATCCATAACATGAGGGTTGTGCCCTTGACCCTTCATCAGGTTTTAAAATTTCCTACACCAAAGAGGATCAAAACAATATACGGGGAGCAACCCGCCCCAAAGGAAATATTTGCCGTTGATGAAGTGATTCCAATATCGACACTTTCATCGACAAAGGGGTCTGATTCGAAAGCAAAACAAGAAGCCAAATAGCAATCACAGACGCCGGCCTTGACCCAATTAGAAAAGTAGGGGACCGATCCTTCATAGTCCTCGATGACTGCGACGCTACCAAATCAATGGTCGAAGAGCTGGAGCAGGTCATACTGATCGAACATCAGCCCGACCAAAAGGTATACTAGGGCACGGGGTTAACTCCCGAGCTTAGGAAAAAACTCATTCAATTTCTTATAGCTAACATGGATTGTTTTTCTTGGTCCCATCTTAACATGACAGGGATCCCACCGGAAATCACCACCCATAAACTAAGCTTGGACCCAAAATTCCATTAGGTGAAGCAGAAAAGAAGACCCCAACCCGAGATCAAGCGTGCCTTCATCAAAGACGAGGTAACTAGGCTTCTTAAAATAGGGTATATCCGGGAAGTCAAATACCCCGAATGGCTAGCAAACGTAATAATAGTTCCTAAAAAAGGGAACAAACTGAGAATGCGTGTGGACTACAAAGATTTAAATAAAGCATATCTTAAGGATTCTTTTACTTTGCCTAACTTCGATTGCATGGTCGATACCATGGTTGGCCACAAGATCCTCAGTTTTCTCATGCCTATTCTAGATACAACAAATTTTAGAGTAGTATTTTGAAATAGAGGGGAGGCAAGTGTAATTACCATAAGTGAAAAAATGGAGAGACAAAAGGTAGTCCTAACGTCCTATGAAGAAGAAAAAGAAACGTAATCAACTGGTCCTTTTTTCGCTTAGTACTTGGGTCCAAAATTGGAATATGGAAACCGCAAAAACCCTCCAACCCTTTCTTCTTCGCTGTAATCTCTGAGAAGTTTCATCCCCCGATATTTCAAAGAGATTGACAGCCACTCAATTTTGTCGCTAATTGCAGGTAATTTTAGGAGGAAAAAGAGGTGCTTTATAGTATGATCCAATTACTTGTTTTGCTAGTCTTAGTTGGGTTCTAGGGTCCTGAATTCATAGACCCAGTTGGATTTGTCTTCTCCTTTTACCTTAATTTAAGAGGATTATTATTAGATTGAACTCGATTTAGCTTTATGAAGCCTGAAGATATCATGTTTTTCCTTACAAGCTGATCATTACGAAATTTTTAGGTTGCCTTTTTCTTTCTTGTGATGAAATTTATTAGTTGCAATTTATTTTCCTGTGTCTTTGTGTTTTGCCCGGATAAGGAGGGCAACAAGTGCCACTACTCTGCTGGGTTTTAATTAGATTAGCTTGCCGCGGATTATCCTAATTTCATCCTGGTAAAATATGATAAGCCTATTCCGAGTTTCCTAGATAAATTGGCTAAGGAATAGAAACGGTTTTTATTATTCAATTTGTGATGATAAGTAGGATTTTACCATTTTTATGTCAAGATAATGAAGTACGTTGGAGGAAGAAGATTGCTGATGTTTTCTAAAAGAAAATAGAGAGAACACTCTAAAAGATCGACAATGATACTTCCACGCGCTAGAGTTGATGTATCACATCTATTCAGTTTTGGACTATTCATGCATTTTCACATGTATTCATCCAAATCGTCACACATAACTAGTTAAGTTTAGGCCCCCAGGGCCTAGCTCGAGTGGCAAAGGGTGGTGGATTTGTGTCTCAGGTCACAGGTTCAAACCCCCACACCATGCAAAGCAAGCCTTGTATTTAAGTGGAGAAGGGTAGAGGGGCGGGCCCGTTATCAACCGAGTTTTGAAGGTTGCGGTTGGTCCAAAGGATCGGTCCCAGACAGATTTCTCGGTTATAAAAAAATAAAATAAAAAAGTTAAGTTTAGATCTCCCTAGGTCACTGTCTAGCTTCAAACGCTTAGCGGTTTCGTGCAATACTCTTTTTAGCTGGAGTTCAATCCTTTTTGGGGTTTTAATCTTTTTATCTAGAGTCATTCAAGACTAAGGTTTGCACGGAAAAATTGAAATGTCTTCTCATTTAGATGCTTCCTGTTTCTCATCAAAGTTAATCTTGTTGTTCAAACTGTGAAATCTTCTCTTAGAATTCTTAAATTTGGGCCGAGAGCTTATCTTATACCACTTGTAAAAATTACAGTCTCTTTGGAGGAAATTTCCTTGTAATATGACCACTCAATTTTCGTTAATTGCTACTAGAGAGAGTTCTGGTCAAATATTGACTTTAACTTGCAGCTGTTAATATAGGTTTATTCAACGTGGAATTTTGATATAACGCCTGCATGTCTGGCATTTTAAGCATTTTAGTCTTTAGAATTGACAAATGACTTTGGAAAAAACTAAAGCCTGAGTCCATTGTGGTTTGAATCTAGAAAATTGACTTTCTTATCGCAAAGATCTGATTGAAATGTCCCTCCTTTATTGACTCAATACCTATTTTCTTGATTCATAGTAGGTCATTGTTTTAAGTAAACAAAGGGATATTTCTGTACATGTCAAAGAATATTGGTCACTTGGAAATAGGAATCGTATGATTTGTGGATGTTTTAGTTACAAGTAGTGATAGCTTCCAAACCCTTCTTGCTGTTCTACATGTAACCAGAAATATGATAAAGTGGCTGGAATAACATGTCTCATAACTTGCAAATTAATTTGTAATTCTTATCCTACATTCTTCTGGTTATGCTAGGAGACTTACTGCATGGCTGGGCATCATAGGGTTCATCCTCTAGATAGGCTATACGAAAAGCTTTATTCTTGAATTTAAAGATTAAAACCGGTGATACAGACCAGAATAGGCGATAATATATTTTGGAAAAAATAAACTCAATAACAGTGTCACCCGGGTATCGTATGCTCTCATCTTGAAGTAGAGCATCGTGGAATTATCTTGTTCAACTAAAACTACAAAATGTATGGAAAAGGTAGAAAAATGAAGGCTTTGCTATAGACACGGGGAAAGATTTTTCAGCATGCCCCTGAATCTAGTCTTGCAAAGTTTTGTATAATGGGAAAAATGCTATTTGTGGTGTCTAATTTGCTTAAAACATAAATGCTGTACAATGGTGTGTCATTACTCTGTATATTGAGATGTCTGGAACAGCATTCTCTGTATCATTCATTTGTTTATTTAATGATAGAACTACCTCGTCAATTTTCCCCCTCTATGATATATTGATATATTTGAAATTATTAGAAATTGATAAAACTGGTAAGCGATTTTTGAAGTATGTTACCTGGGATTCATTTATTCTTATTTTTGGAGGCATAGGATTAGCTGTGCTGCTCTCTTAACTATCTGATGCGATTTCAGATGCTTTCTTTTATCGGTTTTTCCTTTGAGACTTTCCATTTCTCTGCTTGTTAGATTCCAATGCCATAACTTTCACATTGGCACTATTCTAGTCTGGGCTTTTCTATTCTATGAATTGGAACTTATCTTTCATTCCTGAGTGGATCCCTCCTACCTCCCTCTGCATCCCAACAGCCCAAAAGAAATATTGTACGTAGATATTAATTAGAACTCGACGAGATATTACCTCAGAATGCATGCAGGAATTTCTAATTATCTTTTTAGGGTCTTTTTGTTTTCATGTGTGGATTGGGGTGGGGAGATCGCATGAGTTAAAATGTAGAGACTGAACAAAAGAACCTAAAAAATAAACCAAATTCTGGTTGGATGAGTATTTACCAACTCACTACTGTTCACGGCGTTACATGAACATACTGACTGAGCTAACCAAAATGCTGTTCTTTGAGAACTCTGCTTTGGTTCTCTACTAGACTACGACAACCAAAAATGACTTTTTTCTTGAGGAGCTGCTTAGCATGGTTGCTGATGCTTTTGGAAGTAGGATTCCAATTATTCTTGTGGTTTATAACCATAGCTCTCTTCATCTTGCACCCTTCTGATATCACTGTTGTTTATGCTTGCAGATTATATATAGAGATATGCAGGACCCTAGAGGACTTGAGGAAGCTTCAGCTTCCAAAATGCGAAAAAAGAAAACATCACAACAAAAGGCTCCAGTGCTGCAAAAAGAAGGGAATAAGGCAAAAAGGATACAAGATTTTCATGCACTGCCAATTCAAAATGGATTAAAACCCACCAAAAGAGTACCATCAACCGAAGTTTCTCCACTATTCCAACATGCTGACAAATCAGCAACTGACTTCTTGCCGGATACTTCCACTTCCGGAAATGAATATCGGGCATTAAGGAGAAAGTATCTGTTGCTGGAGGAAGAAAGTTTTGCTCTTGGTAAAGAATTGAGTGAAGCCGAAGATGAGATTAAGGCCCTTGAAGATGAGAAGCTTACACTCCTTGATGAACTTGTTGTGTTGGAAGGCCTGGTTGATCCTTCAGACATTCAATCCCAAGGCCAGCGATTATGATGGTTTAAATCTATGTTTCGGTACATTGGGGATACAGATACAGAACTGTGTACAACTATCCAAGTTCTGTTAGCATAAAATTGAGATGTCATTTGATAGTGGAGATTGTAGTGATACCTTATATAATATTGATTGGTTGTTTATTGCGCGAATACCCAGTCTAAAGTTCATCCCAACCCCCTCCTTAATCTTATTTTCAAGTTATGGATCAGATACTGTTCAAGTTCTCTTGCTCAAACTGCAGTGGAGTCTCTATATTGATTTGATTTGCATCACTGTTGAGCATGTTGGGATCAGTTGAAAGTCTAAAGACTTGTACTTAACCAAGCGTGTGAAGAAAATTGCTTTTTGTTTGTTTCGTGGGTTTAATACTACCAACATGATAAGATATTCCATTAAAGAATGAACTACTAGTTGAGATAGAAGCTGTAACGATTCGGTTTGTCGTTACGTAGAACCTGCATTATAATTACTGTTACTGATTTGTCATAGGTTGGTTATACTGTTGTTATGTGTTAGAGTTGGTAGGCTTGAAATCGAAATGGTTGTAGTGAGAGTTTAGCCTCTTAGTCTTTAAAAATAGCCTTAAAGTTGGAAAAGTCAATTGAGAGTTGACTTATTGGTAAACAACCTCGGAATGCGTATTTTATGGCTCGGATAGCTTCGTTAGGTGATTTGGGACTTAGAAGTGTGTTCAGAATAATTTTGTGATGTCCGGTGTAGAGTTAGGCTTGAATTGGCGAAAGTTAGTTTTTGGCGATTTTCGGTCGGTAGTGGAAAATAGGCCATCGGAGTCGGAATGGAATTCCGGAAGTTGGAATAGGTTTGTAATGTCATTGTGGATATGTATGCAAAATTTCAGGTCAAACGGAGTTGTTTTGGATAGTTTCAGCATCGTTGGTGGATTTTAAAAATTTCAAAGTTCTTAGGTTGGAATCCGATGTGATTTTGGTGTTTTGATGTTATTTTTAGTATTTTGAGAGTGCAACTAAGTTTGAATGATGTTATGGGATGTGTTGGTAAATTTGGTTAGGGGCTCGGGATTGATTTCGGGTGGTTAACGGGCATTTTGGCCTTGGGAAAGTTGTTTTCTGGTGTTAGTGCAGCAGGGGTCTGTTCATCGCGATCGCGTGGCAATTGTCGCGATCGCGTAGAGCAATTGGGAGCCCGATCATATTTGTGCATCGCGAACGCTGAAGTCTGGTCGTGATCGCGTGAGGTGAGGAGCTTATGCAGTGCGATCGCGTAGGCCTAGTCCGCGATCGCGTAGAGTTAGCCAGGCGCGTGGGGAGCGGGGTCAGTTGTTCTTCGCGATCGCGTGAGCCGGGCTGCGATCGCGTGGGTTGAGGTTCTACTGAACTGCAATCGCGTGGGCTTTGTTGCGATCGCGGAGAGTAGTTTTGGGCAACTGAAGATTTGTGAATCGCGATGTGGGTCCCGCGATCGCGATGAATAATTACCCGGGCGGTATTTAAATAAACCCTTCGCGACCAATACCCACTTTTCACCATTTTTGTACGGAAAGAGAGTTTTTGAGGCGATTTTGAAGAATGGAAATCATCGTTCTTCATTGAGGTAAGGATTTTGGACCCTAAAACTCGATTATAGGTGATTAAGGAACATAATATCAGTGTTTAATTCATGAAAATCATTTGAAAAAGGTGGAGTTAGGGCTTGAGATTATGAGACCTTTAGGAGATGATTTGAGGGGTCAAACGAACTCCGATTTTAGCGTTCTTTATATGTACGGACTCGTGAGATGATGAAGAATATTTTGGTATAAAATTTGTCGGGTTCCGAGACGAGGGCCGGGGGGTCGGGTTTTGGCTAAATTCGGATTTTATGCTATTGGTACTTTTCAGTTGGAATTCATTCCTTTAGCATAATTTGATGATAAAAATCTGATCTTGGTAGATTGGAGCACTCAGGAGTTGATACGAGAGGCAAGCGGGTCGCAGAGTAGCCTTTCGGGCTAGTTTGAGGTAAGTAATGTCTTTAAATCCTGTCCTGAGGGTATGAAACAACGGACCTTGCATCCTTTCACGGATTTTGGAATGCAAAGATTGGAAATTTGAAAATATATCCCTTTTTAGGAAACTATTGAGTTGCGAAACCGATTTTTAAGCCTATGCTTAATAGTATTGATATATTTTGATATGATTTGGGCAGTAAGCCATGTTTGGGGCCTAGTGCCGATCTGTTTACCCCTTGGGGGATGTTTTTACTATTTTCCTCACTTGATATGTTATGATTTTCACTCAGTCTTTTATTGATGATTGTTTTGACACTGAGAGTATTTTTTATACTATTTCTTGAAAATGAAACACTGTTTTTGGGTCGAGAATCCGGTATAATGATGGCCCGAGTGGCATGTTGAGAGTGTCTGACTGAGTGAGGCCGCATGCCAATTTTGTGAGGATGTTATGATATGAGAGAGGCCGAGGGCCAATATTGTGAGTGATTTATGCCATGATGTGGCTTGTTATAGCGTTTGGGCTGTAGGAGCCCCTCCAGAGTCTGTACACACCCCAGTGAGTGCAAGTACCTACTAAGTGCGAGTAATGGTTCCCGCGGGGCTAATACTGAGTGACTGTGAGGTTGCCCGCTGGGCTGATACTGAGTGATGGTGAGGTGCTGAGGGAAATGTATGAGAGATGATATGATGATATTTCACTGAGTTTTTTACTATGATTCACTTCATTTTTCAAACTGATTTTACTGAGAGTTTTACTGAGAAATATTGGAAAATATACTTGTTTTTCAAAGGATTTTTGGAAACTGGGTTTCGGATGTATTTTATGTATAATTTGCTTGTGGATTGGTCTTTTGTGCTGTGTGTTTCATATATACTTCAGACTGTGATTTATTTTCATAACTACTGAGTTGGCGTACTCATCATTACTCCCTGCACCCCTGTGTGCAGATCCAGGTACTAGTGCGGAGCAGTAGCCATCTTTGTTCGTTAGCCGCAGCTTACGGGATTTCGAGGTAGCTGTCCAGCGTCCGCAGCTTCTCCATTTCCCTTCCTTTATTAGTATTATGGGTAGTTATGTGATGGTTGGCTAGCCTAGCTCCACGATAGGCGCCATCACGACCTGTTAGGATTTGGGGTCGTGATAGAAGCAGAGACACAGAGAATGCCAATCCATAATATAAAACTACAAGACAAGTAAAAGAATTTGCAGTATGCTGTCAAGTAGCTATGAAAAGTTAATAAGCTAACTAGGTAGCAAGGACTAAAACTCAAAACTAGTGATGAATGGAATAAAGAATTACTAGTTATTCATATTCTAAAACTAATTACAAGTATTCTACTAAGAATTTGTGTTGATTTCAAGGAATTATCAAGAGTGTACTGAATTCTTGCTGCTGCAATCATTTTCAACAGCTACTTTGTGCAGTATATGTTACTTTTTCCCCCAATAAATAGCACTTGACCTCAACTATACCATCTTCATACCCATGTTGGAATGTGCCACTCTGACAACTAGTGGAGATGTTACCCATGTTCTTTTGTTCCTCCATATCAAAGAACCAAACACATATCCCTGTGTTGGTGCAGCCACCTTGAAGTTCACTGTAAAATTCATCTTCTGGTAATATCTAGTGAAGGCTAATCTTCGGGGCACCACAGTGACATTGACACCCGTAGGTGCAAAGACAACTGCCTTGTAAATGCTTCTTGCTTTTCCCACGTTAGTAACAGTTCGAGTTACTGAATATGTGCTTCTGAGGTTTGGTACTGTGATGGAGGGATAATTTAGTCCATTTGGTGATGCAAAGGTTTGATCACAGGTGCTGTTGTCCCTTGTAATCAGGTGCAAAGATTTCTCATCATAACCAATTGAACAAAGAAATGCTCTGTAATCTGCTGGCTGTGCATCGTATATAAGACCAGGATCCAGGACATTTGTGGGGTTAACAAAGCCAGAACCAAAATCAAATGGAGTAGCCCTCTTCCCCTCAGGATCTACTATTATGGGTTTGTGATGCTTATCTGACAGTTTAGCTGCATTAACATTCGCGAGAGTAAATTATTATGAGCCGATTCTGAATGCATTGAAGGCTTGAACGAAAGAGTTAGATTATGTAAAAGCATCTATTCTAACCTGTTGTCATGATGGCTGATTTGATTGCAGAGGGAGACCAAGATGGATGAACAGCTTTTAACAAGGCAACAACTCCTGTTATGTGGGGGCAAGCCATGGAAGTTCCAGAGAGTATGTTGAAGTTCAACTTAGTAGAAGCTGCTGGAGACCATGCTGCCAGGATATTTAATCCAGGAGCTGCAATATCAGGCTACAAAGGCAAATCAGCCGAGAAATTACTTGCAAGAAAAAGCCAAATCCTCAAATAAAGTACGAATCCAATAGACTCAAAGTAAAAAGAACTAATCCACAACCACATTGAAGATCCAGGAAGTAAATATCAGGATGCAACATAAAACTTAGTTGGTCTACATGATAATAGCAAAGAGAGATAATTGTTGAAAATAAGTGGCAGTTGAAATTAAGTCTCTATATTACTATTTTTAGCGCACAAATTTACCTTCAAAATTTCTGGTGTTAGAGAATTAGGACCTCTAGAAGAAAATGCTGCTACCCGAGGAGCAGGTTGAGCTCCCAAAACAGTTTTAGCAGAGAGAATCCTTGCCATGGGGAGGCTGTTAATATAATAAGATGTGAGATTGGGAAGAGATGATAGTTAACAACATCAAAAAGTCACCAAGAAGGAAGTGAACCGTGTATTATTAATGTAAGCTAGGATCTTGTTTCCAATCTTTTTCCCAACAGTTGCTGCAGGAATGACAAAAGGGATGGCCACACCCTTGTCTGCTTCATCTATAAGGATCATCCCAACTCCACCGGCTTCTTTAACTATAATGCTTTTCTCCATCTTTGACTCACTTGAGCTACCAGCATGTAGGCACACAAGAACCTTCCCTTTGGCCTTAGTTCTATTCAAAGAACTATCTAAGCAATAACTAGTGGAAAAGAGAGGGAAGGGGAAAAGTAAATTAAGATAATTGTCAATGCATACATATCTACGTTTAACAAATAGCGAAAGTACCTTATGATTCACCTGGATTGATAGGGAGTGAAGTATCCAGCATAAGCTTCAGAAGCAGGTATGATTCTTGTAGATGTATTCATTTGTGATAAGCTAAGACTTTCACCCTTCCAAACATACAGAACTTAATTTAGAACATAGAAATTGAATAATAATAACATGTAAATTTGTCGAAAAGTGAGATTACCTTGAGTCGAACTCCATTTCCTAGTACAATATCAGAAGTAAAATCTCTGTCGGTTGAACTGGCTGCAACTGTGATCATCCAAGGAGCTAAATTTGTGGCTGAACCAGTGCTGCCTTCATTTCCAACTGAAGCCACCACAAGTATTCCGCGGCTAACAGCATGAAATGACCCCACAGAGATGGCATCATTGAAATAATCTCCTTGGGGAGCATCAGGGCCCAAAGATAGAGAAATGACATGAACCCCATCTCTAATTGCATCATCAAATGCAGCCAATAAATCAACATCATAGCAACCAGAACTCCAGCATGTTTTGTACACCGCTATCCTTGCCATTAGGGCACCACCTCTGGCTCCTCCATTTGCCAAACCTTTGTAATTCATATTAGCTACGTAACGCCCAGCTGCTATTGAAGCTGTGTGACTCCCATGACCAGAACTGTCCCTAGCAGATTTGTAGAACATGGTCTTCCCATTTTCTTCTTCAGCTTCATAGCCACTCATATAATATCTAGCCCCAATTAATTTCCTACATAAGACAAATCATTATTGCACTTATCATCCAAATAACAAAAGAAGTAATGGTTGGCAAACAAAATAAAACCTGTTGCAAATAGAGGCATTGAATGCTTCCCCTGATTGGCATTGTCCTTTCCATCCAGCTGGTACTGGAGGCATGTTGGTATCACTAAAACTTGGAGACTCAGGCCAAATTCCTGTTTCATTAAACATCATAAGAGCTTAACCTCAAGTTCTAATTAGCTCGAAAAACAAGGGAAAACAGGGGAGCTGGGGACCAGGTTGAGGATAAACTGATAAGATTGTGAACAGAGAGATAATATTTGCATTGAAACATGTCACTCTAATGGATAGTGGCTCTTCCCATAAAGTACATTTCCAAACAGTTCAAGAATGCTGTCAGGCATAAATGCAAATGGCAAAATATGGGAAGAGGTGACTAAGATGAACTGAGAAGCTAATAAATTGCACAAACTTGAGTTAAAAGAAAATCTAAGCAAACATATTCCATCTTTCGAAAATGATTGAAACAAGAATTGATTGATGAAAGGAACTACTTTCCCCAGGTTCAACCATATGTACCCAAAAGCCAAATGACAAACTTAGCACTTTTTCAAAGTTATGTTATTGTACTCTTCTTAAGAAAACTAACAGAGACAAGAGCCCTTTTAAGTGACATATACATTAAATGAAGGGACCAACTTGGTTGGTGCATTCCATCATTAAACGATCATATCTTTCACCTAACTAGGAAAAGATTGCTGGAATTTAAGATAATTAAAGCTAAAGGAACAGAGGAATCACCTGTATCAATGAAACCAATGATAACATTAACTTGGTTCTTGGTAGAAAAACCTGGGATTTCCATTGTTTCATCATCACTGAGCCCCATAAAATCCCATGAATGTGTTGTGTGTAGGCTCCTCTTAGTATTTGGAAATACAGATACCACTCCAGGCATTTCTGTTTTATTTTAACATGAAAGACAAATTTCTCACTACTTATTCACCTTAGTCCAGTACAAACCATTAAATAAGTAATCAACAGTAAAAGAAAAATCCAATTGGCAGGGGCTTACTGGATATTTCAGAAGCCTGTTCCTCAGTCAACTTGGCTGCAAAACCTTTAAAACCATGCCTATAACTATATACATGTGAAGTCTTCGCCTGTTCAACGCTGTAAAGTTACCATTTCAGTTTTTTTTGCTAAAAGCAACAAGTGTAAAACTCAATGAACCAGCAAAAAAAGTATTAAAAAAAAAGCTCATAGCTAAAGCAACAAGAACGAACCTTCCTTTATGGATAGCAGTCAGCATTTGATGGTTTTGCCTCAAAATTTCATCTGGGTGTTCATCACCATCTTTGCTTCCCATGTACACCACATATAACTGGGGAAAAAAATCAAGAACACAACTTCACTAACTAATCATCATCCAAAATAACTGCAAATAAAAACCCATGTTACATATTTCATACAGACAGACTACAGAGCCAAACTTTATTCACCTTGGAAGAAAAGCAGAGGCTAATATCTCCAAGAAAAACACAAAGAAACAGTAAAAGAAGAGTCTTTTTAGAAACACCCATTCTCCTGTTTTGTGGTATGAGGCTAGTAAATGAATGTGTTATCAACTGTAAGCCGAAAAAAGATGGGGTTTTTATAGCAGTACTACAAGACACAGAGAAAGAGAGAGAAAGAATGATTTGAAATAAAGAGGAGAGAGAGAGATTATTCAGTGTCACAGGTATACTGTGCAGTATTTCTGTTACACAAAACTGGTTAATAGTACTATTAAGTGGGTATAGCGTAAAACAGTATCCAAGAATTTGATGGCACTACAAAAAAAAAAAAAAAAAAAAAAAAAAACAGGAGTCACTCCCACATATTGGAAAAACTCCTCCAACTCACACAGAAGGGCAGAAAAAAATGGAAACGTGAAGACTGGACTGGAGAAGAGGGAGTTAGTGGTGAAAATGGTGGCGTTTGCTTTTTAACTGAACCAACCACGAGGGACTCCACTACCTAAGCAGCAACACTCAAGTCAGTATAAGACCGTTAAAAAGATAAAGATATTCCATTCTTGTAATGATATTTACTTGTATTATTCTATGTAATCACTAATGTATTTTAACATAATTTTGACCGGTGGCTGTTTAATTTTTCAACTTATCATTTCAATTTTAATGAACCATTCCATATAATTAATTTTTAGGATCCTGGAAAGTGTCGTATCTCAAGGAGTGTAATATAGATAGTATAACCTAATGCAAGTGTTACTGATTGCTTTTACAGTTCAAAATTGTGACCTATAGGCCACACGAAAACAAGTTTAGTGCTTAAAAATTACATGTGCAATATTTTAGAGCCTAATGTCTATGAAAGCGCTATTAAACGGGATTGTTATACAAATAGCCGGTCAGATTCAATTTTAGTTAAAGTCGATATACATATATTAATCATTAATTATGCATATTTATACATATATTAAATATAAATTGTATATATTATACATATATCAGTTGTTTTTAGTTTAAAAAATCAGATAGACAACTATTTGAATTAATTCAACATTATTATTTTATATGTGACGGATGAAACAAGGAAGGTGGGGAGTAATGCTGCTACTACAATAGCCCCAATTTCCTCTCAAGTTTATGTCCATTCACCAATGTAAATTCTTCAAGGTTTCTTTCACATACTATAGACAATTATAATTATTTTGGGTATGTTTTAGGAGACTGTCCAATCACTCTTACATATTTCGATGTACGACTGACCTAGGCATATACCTGGTAAGAATTTAATTTTAGTTTGGAGCATGCATTTGCTCCTTCTCTTTATATGGAGAATCCCCGAAAAGGAAATAAAAAGGCTACTTTCTCATATTAACCCTTCTATTTGAATTTTAAAAAAAAAAAAACCCGCTTATATATATATATATTAAAAGCACCTTTAACGAAATATCGTTCGCCCTTTACCCTATAAAAATATATTTCACATTAGACAAAATAGTCATTTTATTATTTTCATAATATTTAGGACTTTAAAGTCAGCTAAAATCTTACCTAAATCGAGGATTTTTTTATTTTTTTTGGTAAAAAAATCAGGAAAACTTTGCATTCAATTGTTATTTGTTTCTTCGGTGAACAATTGACAATATTAGAATTCAACTATAAATTTTGTTCGTACTTGAGAAGGAACAACAATCAAGGAGGAACTTATTTCTTTCTTATTTTTAATATTTTGAATTTTTTTCTTTGAAGATACTTTTTATTTTTTAGTTTAGTCTTAGTAAAAATATTTAAATTTCATTTATTATGTTATAAAATGTCACGACCCCAAATCAATAAGGTCCGCGATGACGCCTATCGTGAAACTAAGCTAGTCCTCTAACACAATAAAATCAACATTTTCTGTTTATAATAAATATATCCTTATATTCCTTTTTTAAGACAAGTTCAACAAGAAAATAATAACCCAAATGATCAAAATCTAATACCAATCCAGACCTCTGGAGTCAACTGTCATGAGCATCTACGACGATAATTATAATGTATAATAAAGTGACTTTGCTACTATAAAAGTCTGAAGTATGGAAGACAAAATTATGAATTGGGGAAAAGAAAGGAGGTGAGCTAGGGACGCTGAGCAGCTACCTCGATCCTCGAACAAACTCCAAGCTCGTCAGAAAAATCAACTAGCGAGATGGTCCGGTACCTGGATCTGCACACAGAGGTGCAGGGAGTAACGTGAGTACGCCAACTCAGTAAGTAACCAAAGTAACTAAAAACTTGAGTGTTGTGACGAGCATTTCAAATCATAATTTCAGAAAAACAGGTGTCAGTGAACACAAATAGAGTAAATCCAAAGTCCACATTTATTCGGAATACTTTGAAACTCCAGTTTCCCATATTTAAACTTACATTAAACATCAAATTCGTGTTTATTAAGGAGACTTAGTGAAAAATGAGTGAAAAGCAGTAATCTCACAATTTATAGCCTCTCGGCACAACATCACTCATAAATAGGGTCTCTCAGTCACTCGTGACTCTACTAGCACGGTTCAAGCTCACACTCAGCACTCTCACTCAACTGGTACCATGAATACACATAACTGATGCGACGTGCAGCCCGATCCAATATATATATATATATATATATATATATATATATATATATATATATATATATATATATATATATATATATATATATATNTTTTTGAAACCCTGAGAGGTATTTTGGGCAGAGTCCCGTGAGTTGAGATGAGTTGCCCAAGTGGCTTGTGATGATGACTGAGTGAGGACGAGAGCCGAGTATGTGAGGATAGTTATGGATCGGGCTGCACGCCGCAGCTATATATATATATATAGCTGCGGCGTGCAGCCCGATCCATAACTATCCTCACATACTCGGCTCTCGTCCTCACTCAGTCATCATCACAAGCCACTTGGGCAACTCATCTCAACTCACGGGACTCTGCCCAAAATACCTCTCAGGGTTTCAAAAACAAGGTGGTAACAGTGAAAATAGCAACAAGTAGAAAACATGACTAAGTTCACAATTAGTCTATTAGGATAGTGTGAGAATAGTGTAAAAATACCCATGAGGGTCTAAACAGATTGGCACAAGGCCCCAAATATGGCTTACAACCCATAAATAAGTATAAGTCTCTAAAATACAGGTTATTTCACGATTTTAAATCAATTATACGGCTTAATAGTCGCTACGGGAATGACCAGGTCACAATCCCTATCGGTGCACGCCCACACGCTCGTCACTTAGCATGTGCGTCACCTCATTTATCAAAACAATGTAAAATACCGGGGATTCATACCCTCGGGTCTAGAGTTACAATCGTTACTTACCTCAAAACAGCCCAAAGACTACTCCTCGATGCTCTTGCCCCTCGAATCGGCTCCCAAATGCTCTGAGTCTATCAAAATCAGATGAATAACGTCAAAATATGCTAGGGAGACGAACTCCAATCGAAAACTATCAAAATTAGGCACAATTCCCGAAATTGGCCAAACCCGACCCCCGGGACCACCTCTCTAAATTCGATAAAAATCTCAAAACTAGAATATTCGTTCCTTCACGAGTCTATACATACCAGGAACACTGAAATCGGAGTCCAAATGACCCCTCAAATTTCTATTTTAAGGTCTCTTAATCACAATCCCTAATTACCCATTTTTGCACCGATTTTTCCCAATTTTTTACCACTAATCAGACCTTTGATCACATATAAACGAGTTTTAATTCCAAAAACCTTACCTCAACGAAGAACTATCGATTTCTCAAAATCCTTCAAAAGCTTCAAAGCCGGAAGAAATATTGAAGAAAATGGCTCAAATTCGCGAAGGCATGCTTATATATTTTCCTGTACAGTGGTTCCGCACCTGCGGCCACTTACGCGCACCTACGCTCATCCTTCCGCACCTGCGGCTTTGCAGTGCAGAAAATACCTCGCACCTGCGGAAATTCCTCAGCCAGCCAAACTTCCGCATCTGCAGTTCCCTTCCCGCGCCTGCGACTTCGCACCTGCGACTCTCCTTCCGCAGGTTCGTAAACACTAGAAGCACTCACACCAGCAGCTTCTTTTGCATTCCTCAACTCTAAACCTCCTGACGCCCATCCGAGATCAACCCGAGCCCCTCGGGACCCCAACCAAAACCACACACAAGTCCCATAACCTTATTCAAACTTAGTCGAGCCCTCGAAACACCAAAAATAACACAAAAATGCCAAAATCACATCAAATTCAAGCGTATGAACTTTGAAATTTCTAAATTTCATCAAGGATTCCGAAACCATCCAAAACACATCTGATTGACCTGAAAATTTGCACACATATCCAAAATGACATTACGAACATGTTTCAACTTCCGGAATTCCATTCCGACCCCGATAGCCTATTTTTCACTTCCGACCGAAAATCGCCAAAAACTAACTTTCGCCAATTCAAGTTTAATTCTACACCGGACCTCAAAAGTACATTCCGAACCCACTTCTAAGTCCCAAATCAACTAAAATGAGTTTTGAATTAAGAATAATATTTTCACTTGCATTATTATAAAAATAATTATTATTGAAAAATAAAGTTTTAGAAACTGAAATTTTAAAAAAGAAATATTTTTAAGAGATATCAACATATCAAATAAGAGTTCAAGTAGTAGTAAAAGAGTCAAGTTGTATCCAAAGAGTCATTCTTAGTGTCAACATTTGATTGTTTTAAATATGAGTTATGGAAAGAAAAGAGTAGACAATGAATGAAAATAGATCCTTGGTCTATGATACAAAAATGGGGAAATCCAGATCAAACTCAGATTTATCTTACTTAACCTTAGGTTAATTTACTTCGCCTAAAGGGAAGAAAAATTTTCGAACCCTCGATTTCAGTCTGAGGTTTAAATCTGACGAGAATAATATTCTACGACTAGCAATTCATTATTTTTCAAACCGACTCATTTACTATTTATTATTTGATTGACTAATCCTTTATGTTGGAATGGGTGATCATCGTCTAGAAATATTCAAATTTTGATGCCCAATACTACATAGATAGTTCGAACTGTATAAGAGCAATAAATAATTTTCACTCGAATCGTTTGTAGGGGAACCCTACCTTCTCTGATTCATTCGACACGTGCAATTTCTTTTCCGTCGATACGCCCCGCAATTTGTATTTGAATTCCTTTTGTATCCGCTTGTTCTGTTAATTCAATAGCCTTTTTCATTGCTTTTCGAAAAGAAACTCTATTCTTTAATTGTCCAGCTATAAATTCTGCAAGAATATTAGGGTTTCCATAAGGTTTTGCAATTCTTGTGACAGCAATGTTCNCGTCGTTACGCCCAGCAATTTGTGATGACTTGACGTTATCCTCACCTTCCTCTGGCTTATCACCGGCAGTCTGTTCAGGGTTCCAAACTCAACTATGGAAACTAAACACGAGGGTTGCGCTCGTTGCGGGACTTAACCCAACACCTTACGACACGAGCTGACGACAACCATGCACCACCTGTGTCCGCGTTCCCGAAGGCACCCCTCTCTTTCAAGAGGATTCGCGGCATGTCAAGCCCTGGTAAGGTTCTTCGCTTTGCATCGAATTAAACCACATGCTCCACCGCTTGTGCGGGGCCCCGTCACCCCCTGCCTCATATAGTTCATAAAGAGAGAGTAATATGACTCTAGCAGGAGCAAGAAGATAGCAGCCCTAGAGCAAGAGAGGAACTAGAAGATAGCCGCCCTACTTTGTCAATCACATCCATCTCGTCTATTATATTCTCGTAAGCGTGGAGACAGAAGGCCCTTTTTCGGACTGTCTTGTTTTCAGGCCTCCACGGCCGTACGGGGTTCTCCATTCTCAGAAAGCTTCAATTTTCCCACGTATGCATAAGTTTGCGAATAGTTTCTGCGATCACTCTACATAATTTTATAAACCGGTTTATGCTTGTAGCTAGCCCGGGAGGAATACGTGTAATAGCCTCGCGGGGAACCCCCGCCCGGAGGCGAGAATCTCTTTGAATTTTTCTCTGCGATTGATCTTTCCTGCAGCTGGACCGCACCTTCGCTTCGCATCTCTGGTTTGTATGCAAAATAAAATATTGAATAAGGGTTTAATAAGGAGATCTCTTAATTACTTGTCACGACCCAAATTCTCAACCTTAGGGACCGTGATGACGCCTAAAACCACACTTGCTAGGCAAGCCAATGTTAGAGTTCGATTAGCTATTTATCTTTGAATATCCATATAAACATAATAAACAATTATAAAATAAACTTAAGCTACTGACTTTCAATGAAAATATCCAAACATAAAATAATAAACACTTAAATAAAACGAGTCACGAACTAATTATATAAGTAACTCTAGAACTACCCCAGGGTCTGGTGTCACAATTCACGAACTACTAAAGAATACTACAAATAATGGGCTGAAAGAAATAGTATAAATGTTCCGAATATAATAAAACAGTTTTATAGAAATAGGAGAAGACTCTCGGGATCTGCGAACACTGGCAGATATACCTCGTGTCTTCGAATAAATGAATAGCCGCTCTAAATATCTCTATTGCTAGTCGATACCTGGATCTGTACAAAAGAGTGCAGAGTGTAGTATCAGTACATCCGACCCCGTGTACTGAGTAAGTGCCGAGCCTAACCTCGACGAAGTAGTGATGAGGCTACGACGGGGCATTAACAACATATAACCTGTGACAATAATATATACAATAACGCAACAAAACAATTCTACACGAATAAGAAAAATATAACTGAGACAATAAATATAAAGCAAGAAGGAAATCTAAACAAATAACTAAGTACTGCAACAACAATGAAATAACCCAGCCGCCTTTTCCAGGCCTCAGCTATAACAACCTCTCAAATGATTTCCAAGTTTTCAAACTTTAACTTTAAATAAGAGTAGTGCCAAAATATGAAAAAAAGTAATATAAAATTGTAGTTTTCAAATCTTGGGTTTTCTTTGAAAATCATTAAAAATATAATATTCCTCCCTTATTGCTCCTTGTTGCGGCGTGCAACCCGATCCCACCAGACATATCATATCAATTTATTCACCCGTATCACGATCAATTTATTCACCCTTATCACAACCCATTTGTCACAGCCCCCTTATCACCGCCTTTCAAGTCAAAGCCTTTCACAATATTTATGTCTCAACAAATTGTAAACAAAACAAGTTTCACTTTAAAATAATAGTAAAAGTGTCACGACCCGAAATCCCACCTTTCAGGCCGAGTGGGTGTCTAACGTTGAACCCACTAGACAAGCCAACGTATACAACATTATTGCCTTAATAACACAACGTAACAGTATTTAAAAAGTATTGCAACTCTAACCACCTCCTCTGCCTCATATTCAACTCCTTTTGCTTAAACAAGTATTGCAAACTCTTATGATCAGTGAACACCTCACACGGCACCCCATACAAATAGTGCCTCCAAATCTTCAAGGCATGAACAATAGCTGCAAGTTACAGATCATGGACTGGATAGTTCTTCTCATGAATATTCAACTGGCGAGATGCGTAGGATATGCCCTCCTGCATCAATACCGCACCAAGTCCTATCCGCGAAGCATCACAATACACGGTATAAGAACTTGAACCTGTGGGCAATACCAACACTGGTGTTGTGGTCAATGCTGTCTTGAGCTTCTGAAAGCTCGCTTCACATTCCTTAGACCATCTGAACTTAGCACTCTTCTGCGTCAACTTGGTCATAGGGGCTGCTATAGATGAAAACCCCTCCACAAACCGGCGATAATAACCTGCTAGGCCCAGGAAACTCCGAATCTCTGTGGCTGAAGTGGGCCTAGGCCAATCTTTAACTGCTGAAACTTTCTTCGGATCCACCTGAATGCCCTTTGCCGATACCACGTGGCCCAAGAATGCCACCGAACTCAACCAGAACTCAAACTTATAAAACTTGGCATACAACTGCCTATCCCTCAGAGTCTGGAGGACGACTCTAAGGTGTTGCTCATGTTCCTCTCGGCTGTGAGAGTATATCAAAATATCATTAATGAAAACAATGATACGAGTCCAAATAGGGTCTGAATACCCGATTCATCAACTCCATAAAATCAGCGGGGACATTAGTCAACCCAAACAACATGACCAAAAACTCGTAATGCCCATAACGAGTGCAAAAAGCCGTCTTGGGCACATCAGATGCCCTGATCCTCAACTGATGATAACCAGATCTCAAGTCTATCTTAGAGAATACCGTAGCACCCTGAAGCTGATCAAATAAGTCATCAATCCTCGGCAAAGGATACTTGTTCTTGATAGTAACCTTATTCAACTGCCGGTAGTCAATACACATCCTCATTGAGCCGTCTTTCTTCTTCACGAACAACACTGGAGCACCCCAAGGAGAAACACTAGGCCTAACAAAGCCTTTATCCAACAAATCCTGCAATTGTTACTTTAATTCTTTCAACTCTGGCGGAGCCATATGATACGGGGGGATAGAAATGGGCTGAGTGCCCTCAGCCAACTCAATACAAAAGTCAATATCCCTGTCGGGTGGAATACCCGGCAGGTCAGCAGGGAATACCTATGGAAACTCGCGAACCACGGGCACGTACTCGATAGAAGGAACCTCAGCACTAGAATCACGAACATAGGCCAAATAGGACAAGGAACCCTTCTCGACCATGCGCCGAGCCTTTATATAAGAAACAACTCTGCTATAAAAATGACGAGGAGTCCCCCTCCACTCTAAACGAGGTACTCCTGTCAAGGCTAAGGTCACTGTCTTGGCATGACAGTCCAAGATAGCATGATAGGGAGATAACCAGTCCATCCCCAATATAACATCAAAGTCAACCATATCAAGAAGCAAAAGATCAACCTGAGTCTCCAGACCACCAATAACTATTGCGCAAGCACGGTAGACTCGATCTACCACTATAGAATCACCCACCGGTGTAGACACATGTACAGCAGTACTCAAAGAATCACAAGGCATACTCAAATAAGGGGCAAAATATGAAGACACATAGGAGAATGTAGAACCCGGATCAAATAACGCCGAAGCCTCTCGGCTGCAAACTGAAACCGTACCTGTAATAACTGCATCAGAAGCCTCAGCATCAGGACGAGCAGGAAAAGCATAACACCGGGGCTGAGCCCCTCCAATCTGAACATCCCTGGGTCTACCTGCTGCAACCTGGCCTCTACCCCTCGCGGCCTGTGCTCCACCTCTATGAACCTGACCACCACCTCTGGCACCTCGACCACCACCTCTAGCTGGATGAGGGGGTAAGGGTACACCTGCTGCGGGAACCACGACACGGAAGCCCTGATACTGGGGTCCGCTCGAAGCTCGGGGGCAATACCTGGCAATGTGCCCCGGGCTACCACAACTATAACAAGATCTCTGCTGTTGTGGCTGATGACTCAAAAAATGGCCCTGACGACCCTGATAACTACCCTGGTAACTCTGAAGCGACTGTGCACTGATAGGTGCTGACGGTGTGCTAACATGAACTGGCGGTGCACGAGGAGATACCTGAAGTGCTGACTGAAATGGTCGGGGTGGATGACCCCTACTGAAAGAATCCCTTCCTCCAGATGAGGCTCCACTAAATCTACCAAAATGACGGGGCCTCTTGTTAGCTCCCTGACCACCTCCTTGTGACAAAAACATCTCAATCCTCCTGGCTATATCGGCCGCATCCTGGAATGGAATATCAGTACTCTACTCCCTGGACATCTGGAGTCGTATAGGCTGGGCCAATCCCTCAATGAACCTCCGAACTCTCTCCCGATCAGTGGGGAGTATCATCAATGCATGCCTGGCTAGAGCGATGAACCTGGTCTCGTATTGAGTAACAGACATAGATCCCTGCTGGAGGCGCTCAAACTGCCTCCTAAGATCCTCTCGCTGAGTAATGGGAAGGAACTTCCCCAAAAATACCTCTGTGAACTTATTCAAGCTTTTAAATCATCAAATTATCATCAAAAACAGGGAATTACTTCAAAACTCTTAGAATTTCCTCAAAACTTCATAAAGCTTAACTTTTCCAACTTTAATACGAAATCCGTCATCTTAAGTCCGTTTTACACCAAATTTCACAGATAAGTCACATAACATATAATAAACCTGTTCTGGGCTCCGAAACTATAATACGGGCTCGGTAACACGGTTTCCACTTCAAAGTTCATTTTCAAAAACCTTTATTATTTTCAGAAAATAATTTTCTTTAAAAATTCATTTCTCGGGATTGGGACCTCGGAATTCGATTCCGGGCATACGCCCAAGTCCCATATTTTCCTACGGACCCTCCGGCACCGTCACATCACGGGTCTGGTTCCGTTTACCAAAAATATTGACCAAAGTCAACTTTATTCAATTATTCAATTCAAAAATCCCATTTTTATCAAATTTTCACATGGAAGCTTCCCGGCTACCTTCCCGGACTGTGCACGCATATCGAGGTGAGATTAGCGGAGGTTTTTGAGGCCTCGGAACACAGATTTAGCTGGAATTACCTAGAATAACCCTTTGGGTCATCAGAAAAAACAGAGTATGAAATAAGCGTCCTCCCCTTCCTTCCTCTTTTTCGAGCTCACTAAGGCAAGCGACGCCCCATTTGTGTCTGTCTGCGATGACAATAAAACAATGAGTGTTCCAATCATTATTTTATAAACAGTAAAATATGCATATTCTCCCTTATCATTGTCTTGTTGTGGCGTGCAACCCGATCCCACCTATTCACAATATCACAATCAATTATCCACCCTTATCACAACCCCCTTATCACAACCCCCTTATCACACCAATTTTGTTTATTTATCAAAAACTTTCACAGTTCAGGCCAAGCCTTTCACAACACTTTTATTTCAACAAATTTCAAACAGAAAACAGTATAACTCGTAAGCTTCAACCAATATCATTTCACAATAAAATCAACCAGAATATATGTAAATAACGTAACGCTGTCAACTCAGCTCAGTCTTTATGTACCATGATAAAATCAAGAGAACAACCAACATTTTTAATACAATTGCCACAACAATTGGCAACAATCAATTGAAACCAAACAACCACGTAAACCTCAACAATCATAAAACAGTTAAACTGCATTCTTCATCACTTCCTCAATATTATCAAAAATGAAACCAACAGTAACATATATATATAATGCCAAACCGCTCAACCGTTTTGTACCACAAGGAATCCAACTAAAACAACCAATAATCCTTCCAAAATGACCACAAAAATATCTAACAATAAAATAACAAGTCCAAGTAGTCATAGAAACAATAATGGACATAAAACAATTAAGACAAGAATCAATTAAGTTGGGAACGGGAAAGGGATCATGCTTAACAGACAAATTGGGTGGTGCATAGATACTCTTCACCTCACCTATACACCGCCCATACATTTCACATAGCAAACAAGTGAGGATTCATATTCCTTCAAGTCAAAGTTAGACCAAACACTTACCTCAATTTCGCAGGTCACTCACTGCTTAATTACAACTTTTCCTTTAGAATCTTGCTCTAACTTGCTCGAATCTAATAATAATTAACTCAATATCACTAATTAAGGCTAAAGGAACTAACTTTATTGAAAATTATAATTTTTTCTATGTTTTCTCAAAAAAGTGAAAAATCGACCCCGGGCCCACTTGGTCTAAACTCGAGGTTCGGACCAAATTACGTTTACCCATTCACTCACGAACCCAAATATACAATTAGTTCCGAAATCCAACCTCAATTCGAGGTAAAGATTCGATTTTTACAAATTTTTCTAATTCTACCCAAACACTCAATTTTTACCATGAAAATTCTTAGTTTTTGATTTAAAAGTGATGAAAAACAATGAGTAATTGAAAGAGTTAAGTTTACAATTGATTACCTATGACTTGGGGATGATATTTGGTGACGGAATTCGTTCCTAGGGCTGTGGGGTTCGAAGATTTGAAGAAGAAGAAGTCTGCCCGTTTTATATATATATTTCTGCCAGCTATTCTGCCTAGTTTCTCATGCCAAGCGATCCTGAAATTCTATTTTTATGTCTCCAATGGATTCCTTGTGAAATTATAATCAAATTAGGCTTTTGAATCACTCAATTTTACCTTATAATGAAGGAGATATGTAGGTTTTAATATTTGCAACTAGTGCAGATTTTTAATACGTCGTCAGTGGCAATTTCATAATTAACCTAAAACATCTGGCAACCTTAGTAAAATGCCCATTAAATCCTCATACAATGTCCAAATTCGATGATTCTTTTTGCTACGGGTCCGTAATTATGATACGGATCTAATACTTCATTCAAAACAGAAATCGGAGCTCATTTGTTCAATATGATATCATCTATGCTTGAAGAAACGACGTCGTAGCATAAGAAAGAACGAGCACAACACAATCCAAACCTATTTGAAACTCCCCCGAGCCCTCGAGGTTCTAAACCAAACATGCGTGCAAGTCTAAAAGCATCATACGGACTTGCTCGTGCGATCAAGTCATGAAAATAACATGCAAAACTATGAATTAAACCTCAAAACTCATTATTTTCCTCAAGAACACTTATAGTTCATAACTTTTCAACCGGATGGCCGAGTCACGTCAAATGAACTCTGTTTTTCACCAAATTTCACAGGCAAGGCCTAAATATCATAAAAAATCTGTACCGGGCTCCGGAACCAAAATACGGTCCCGATACCAATGATTTCAAACATTAATTCTTTTCTTTATTTCATAAATATTTCAGCAAAACAATTTCTTTCAAAAATTATTTTCTAAGGTTTGGGACCTTGGAATTCATTTCCTGGCATACGCCTGAGTCCCATATTTTACTTCGGACCTTCCGGGATCGTCGGAACACATATCTGGGTCCGTCTACTCAAAATATTGACCAAAGTCAACTATAATCAAATTTTAACTCTAGAAATTTCTATTTCTGATATTTTAACATAAAAGCTTTCTGGTTTCACACCTAGACTGCGCACACAAATCGAAGTATTTAAAATTAGTCTTTTTATGGCTAATAAGCCTAGAATTGGGTCTAGATTCTTAAAATAACCCTTTGGGTCATCACATTACTTGATCAAGGAACAATTCTTTCGAACATTACTTACGAGAATCTCAATTCTTCTTTTGCTTCCTGACTATTTTTAGGATCCAATGACACGATCGAGATTGGTATCAAAAAAGAAAAATAGAAGAAATGGTTAATTTTTTTCATGTAATATTTTTTTATTAATATCCAATGATTATCTATATTTGCCAAGAAAATTTATATTTTAAGATTATTTACACATAATCCAAATAACTTAAATACTTGAGATGACTAGTGTATGCGGGTGCTAATACTAGTTTGATACAAAAAGAACTTAGTTTATATATTTTTACACAATCAATTTAACCTGCTTAAAAGGTTACTTACCTTATTTTTGTAGGGTACTAATTTTGCTAATTATGATTAGTTACCTTTAAGGTGATATATGATAGTGTGATTTAATACTCGTGTAACGGGAAATAAATACATCTATTAGTCAATGGTCAACTTACCTAATAAACTTCATATTTAGCCTTTTCCACTCTTTTTGTGGTATGTAATAAACTATACCATCCAAATGATTCAAAGAGTTCCTAGTAAGCTAAGGAAATTAAGTCGCGTTTGGACATAAGAATTGCAAAAGTTTTTTAAAAAAAAAGTGAAAAAAAAAAATTCATGTGAAAATGGTATTTGAATTTTGGAGTTGTGTTTGGACATGAATATTATTTTGGGTTGTTATTGAAGTTTTGTGAGCGATTTGAGTGAAAATTTTGGAAAACAGCTTTCAGGAGTTTTTTAAAATTTCAAAAAATTTCAAAAAATTCCAAATTTTATTTTCAAGTGAAAATTAAAAAATTTATGGCCAAACATTGATTTCGAAAAAAAAGTGATTTTTTTTAATGTCCAAACGGGCTCTAAGATGTTTGCTAATTATTTGGAAACTTGCTCGGCAAGAACAAGGGGAAAAAAGAGAGTTTGTCCTTTACACTTTTTGCCTTTGGATTGAACAAGACCAGGTAAAGGGATGAGGGATCTAGCAGGATACTACTGTAATCAAATGTCGACAATGAAAAGTTCAGGATATTATTCAACAAATGTCATCATTAATCACCATTAACACCAATTATAGCAGTCATCAATATATGGTAGTTAATTTTGTGTGAGCTTAATTTATTAGTACAACTTTCTCATCATCTTGGAAAGGAAGCAAGCTTGGGTGCAAGCAATTCATTCACAGAAAAAATATTAAGAGATATTTTCCATGTTATTACAAATTGTAGCTGCCTTGTGATACGTAGTATACGACTTTCATATGCTATTATTATTTTTTATGTCTTTTAAGCTTTGTTTCTATTCAATTGGGCGATCAGGGAAATGGAAGGGAAATATTATATTCTCGGATGTTGTTATATTGAGTTGTTGTGTTATAAATAGGTCTGACTACATAAATATTGTTTTATTTTTAGTTATCTCTTTCTATTTGAAAATTATTGAAATATTGCTAAAACATGCAACTTGTCGTGGTACGAATTAATGATTTTCATTTTGTTTTAAACATTAGTTATTTTTCATGTCATTTCTTCAGCTTATCGGGACATTCTTGGTAGGAGTGTGGATGTCCAAAAATAGGATAAAAAGTTAGTAGGTAATCGAGCGTACTTCTTTTTCATGCAAGTGGCCATATTAGTCATATTCTCGTTATATATTACACTGGACTTTTGTTATTGTATTAGTCATTTTTCATGTCATAACCTGATTAATATTTTTGCTCCCTTCACGGAGGAATATTGTGGGAACATATGCATGAAATATCACAAGGATCGAGGATCATTATTTTTTAGTGATTGTCTTCAGAGATGGCAGTGGGGGCGGGGCGGGTTTGGCTTAACCCGCAAGATTTTAACTCGCTCCGTCCCGTCCCGCATAGCTATTTTTTCTGTTTTCAATTCGTCCCGCCCGCTTAAATTTTCTCCTATTATTTTTTCTTTTTAATTATTTATTTTTTCTAAAACAAACTAGTTTGTGCATGAATTGCAATTATAAAAATCGAAAACGGTAGGGATGACATACAAATGAACATTAACCATGGCAGACGCACCAATCACTTGGAAAAAACTTGTAATTACAACTTGTAACCTGCATTAGTTTTTTTTATCTGATAAGTGAGTGGAAAAATTATAGCTAATTCACTTATCTGTTTTAAAAAGAACAATCTGTTGGAGTACTGATAACGAGACAATGTAATACTCTCAATTTGAAATACAAAATTTACATATTTATAAATTTATAGACTATGTAAAAGACAACGACAAGTCGCAATGTTTTATAAATAAAGTTTTATAAAATGCATGAAAAATCACAATTTAAAAAAAATATTTGACTTCCCAAATAATGAACATTGTTGAATAGTAACCATTATGTTGTTTTTAATACCAAAAATATTAATGAAAATATAAATAATTACAAGATACAAAAATAAGAATACTTTCTTTGGACAGAAACCTAAAAGAAAATTGCTAGCTGAAAAAAATTGTAAAATAGCAGTTGAACCCGCACTCAACTCGCTTCAAACCCGCAACCCGCCCCGTCCCGTTTTTAAAAAATTAAAATGGTTTCAACCCGCCCCGCACCCGCATAAGAGCAAATCCATCCCGCCCCGCCTCGCCCCATTGCCATCCCTAATTATTTTGTCACTAACCAAGATACATTCAAAGACAACTCAGCTGATGGAGAATTTTTTTCAATCTTTTCTCCAAAAGACAACATCATTTGCTGGTTGCCATTTATTTCACCTAAAAATAGCAGGAACATACCGATAAGTAGTCAATACAGTACATTTTAATTTACCCTCCCTCGTGGAAATCCAAAAAGTGATCAAGAAACCCCCAAATAATACTACAGAAACATAGGACAAACCAAACAAACATAAAGAATCTTATGAAAGCTGCTCTTGTCCAACTCTCTCCTCCCAATTCCTGAGATTTACGCGATATCTGTATAATTTAAAACGTATAGGAAAGCATAATAATTAGCTAACGGCATAACAAGTATATAATGTTAAAATATTGGGTAGAAAAGCTGCATGCTTTCCCCCCTTCATTTAGTTATTTACCTAGCTAGGCAGATCCATGATTTGAATTGTATGAATTATAATAATTCGAAATTTTATTGTATTCCATCAAATTTAATGGGCCTAAAATTTATTATTTATAATTATTTAATGAGTTTATTAATAATATATACAAGGTCTAAGTCAAAACTATGAGATTCGAACGAACACATAACTTGTTCACTAAATCTACCTCTACTTTGGTTATGCTTTGTTCAACCATTTATTTTTTAAGCACTGAAGTGACTTATATATAAGGTAGCATTTTCACTCAAAAGAAGTATATAGACATAATAAAAGAAAAGTTAATTAACTTTTCACAATAGAATAACAATAAAGTTTCAAATATTTATATATAATGTCAAAATACTTTTGTTTTCTACCACTAAGACAGTAAAGAAAGACTACTCTTTTCTTTCTTGCAATCACCATAGTTGTTTTACAGCTGAATAGTTGATAATATTTATTGTCATAATAATTACTCCATCCGTTCAATTTTAGCTGTTCATTTTTAACTCTGCATTCCTTTCAAAAAATTAGAAAATAAAATATATATTTTACAATTTTACCCATAATAATAATAATATTTTCAAAAATCTTGAAAAATAATTTGGAGAGTAAAAAAATATCTTTCTTTTAATTTAGTCTAGTGGACAAATAAAAATAAAATATAATTTTAATATAATGAATAAGTAAAAATAAAAATATATTTTTAATATAAGGGACACACCAAACTGAATGTTTGTTTCATCTAAATTAGGTTGAAAATGTATACCCCAATTAATATATTAACATTGGAGTTGGTAATAAAAATAGTATAATACATGGGAATGCACGAAATGCGTGAATATGTATACCTAAACAAATGGCAGACACAGACACATTCCTCATGAATTGCGTGCTTTTGTTCTTTCAACTCTTCTGTCCTGCGTGCTTTTGTCTTCCCTAGCAAATTCCTTTGGGGTCCATTATATTTATTAATTTCATCTCCTGCTTTAAATATCAGTAAATTAATTTCTACGATTTTCATCCTTTTTGTTTTCTTTTTAGGGACTAGGGTAAAATGTAAATTGACCGATCGACTAAACTCTCTTTATATATATATATATATATATATTCTTAAAAATATCTTAGCAATTTAACATTTTATCAATTGAACTGTTATAATTAAAGGGAAAAGAATAGTGTACATATCCCAAGGATTAACTTGATTTCTTTCTAGAATCACTATCCACCGTTTTAACTGTCTATACTATAAATAGTTCCTTTACGCTACAAATGCGATATGCCCTCATCGCAAAAAGTTTTGACTCTGTTTATTATTTTTAGCTTGTATAATTTATACATAGTTATACACATATAATGTATAAATTATATATTGGTGAAAATATAATTCTAGTTAAAAAGTAAAATATTTTCAGACTGTAGCGCGGATATCTTGCTCTCTTTAAGGAGATTCAAGCCCACAATAACAAAGTTTTCATTGGTTCAGCAATAATCCTTTTGACTTGTCTCCCCCAGGATATAACAGTCCGATCACATCGTATGACTCGAACAAACTCTTGACAAGTTATTGAGTCCAAAGCTCCACCAAGATTAACACCTTTCTTCAACAAAAGTAAAAAACTCTCTTCTTCTTTTTTCACAACTTTAACCTCACTTTATTGAAACACTCTATAATTATTTTTTCATTTCACAATATGGAAGAAAGACTCCTATTTATAGGCATAGGAATTCTTCCTTGAATTAAATTGGAAGAAAGTTGAGTAATAAGTTATGATATCACAGAGAAAATGAGATAATTAGTGGTAGAACATGGGAGAAGAATTACAAAAGAGTTATGGTGATTTTCTATTTTATGGAGTAGTGAGAGTTATAGGAGTTATGACCATTTTCTACGTCATGAAAAAGTGAGAGTAATGATAATTTTATTTTAATAATAAAATGTAATTATATTAATATTGTATTTATATTATACATCAGTCTGCTATTTTTAATTTAAACGATTAAACGAACGGCTACGTGAGTTAATTCTTCATTTTCTTTAAATGCATTCCAACTCCCGTGTTTCTCGAAACGATGAAAATGGGAATGCCGTTTATTGGTCTAAGGATAATCTTTATAAATTTTATGTAAGGAGTACTAATGTTTTTGAAGAAATTTTCGTGTAAACTTATATGTGTTTGAATTGGTATAGTCTTTAATTTTGCGTGCGGTCCAAAAAATCTTGCGGCATTTTTCAGCACTAAATATCTCCATAAAAGAAAAACTTAACCAAACATGTTTTACCAAAATCTTCGCTAAATGTTTCAAATATTTTTTTTTATCCATAGACAATAGGCAATACTTGAAAGACAAGCATATTTTCCCAAGAGTAATGAGCAAGATTTCTAGGGAAAATGGGTGACATAATTGCTTGAATTTGGAGTCACGTTTGCAAGTAGTGATCCAAACAGAACATCAATCCACGTTTACAAGTCACCAATTGAGTATTACGTATTGAATTGTTTAATAAAATACTATTAGAGATGATCATGGCGTGTAAGTAACTCTTAGCTCACATGCATTTAGACGTTATATCTCTTGTTAGCCAGTGAGTATCTTAATTCCTTTATCATATCATCAACTTAGCTGCCCCGCCATCTGTAACATTTAAACAAATATTTTTGTTAAACTAAAATTGTACTTAAGTTGAATTAAACTCGAGGCCTATTCTAACTTAGATTCAACAAAATCAATAGATTAAGGCTATTTCTTGCTCAAAAATATAATATTAGAGTTATTATTCATGTTCTCTTTATAAATTTTGACACTGCATACAAAAATTTCTACATAAACCCCTATTTATTTCCAGGAGGAGAAAAATAGGTAAAAAGAGAGTAATAATTGGGGTGTTGTTTAGTGGAGTTGACCTTTTAGGAGTACACATGCTTTTCGGTGCAAGCTCTTATTTTTCTTTTGAGGTAAAACTGTTTAATATAAGTAATTGTTATGATTATAGTGACCCATTAGGAATTATTAAACTAATATACCTCAAAATCATGTTAGTTATATCATTTACACAAAGGACGCCATTTCCCATCATCACTTCACTTAAGTTCCTTTCTTAGTCCTTTCTCACTTCTAATAGTAAAGAATAATTAACTCAAATAGTCGTTCATCCGATTGCTTAAATTAAAAATAGTCGGTGGAAATATAATACATACATATTTTAGGTATTTTATGTTTATAATTAATGTATTATTTATGTATATACCTAGAAAAAGTAAACAATGAATATAACCGGCTATTTAAGTAAAGATCCAGGTCTAGTGTTAACTGCAACCAAGATGGCTCGACCCAAGGGTGACAATTGAGCCCAAATCCATTTAATCAGTCCAAATCCTTGAATTTATTGGTCTGCTCATTTGTTGAACTCAACATCTAATATTGAGCTGATTTTTAGCGTAAATTGATTTATGAGTAACTTTGCTAAAATATCTTTAAAATAATTCTTTTTTGTTTGATATATTATATATGATCACAACAAAAAGAAAAAAAAAATCTTATCTGATAATTACAATTCATAAGAAAATAACACATATTAATTGAAACTTGATAAGAGTTGGGCGAATTAGGGTCCATCTTGACCCAACCCATCTCAGCACAAGTAATTTTTGGATGGGTCCTTATTGGTTTAACCCATTTTGATCAGCCCAAACCGGCCCATTTAACACCCATAGCTCGACCCAATTCCTTATCTAATAGTATAATCGTTTCTTGTTCTTAATTTTAGCAATTTAAAATGAATTATTATCCTTCTAGTTGTGCCTGTTACCAAGGAATTCACCTACAATTAGCTTTACAGCTTATATTATCATGAAATATCTAAACATTAAATCCAAAACCATAATGCAATTAGTGGAGTAGTTTATGTCATTGAACTCTTCATATTTTGATTTCTTTTTTTAAATCGTTGGGTTATGCTAAAGTGTCATGATTAATCCAAAGTTGATTAAATAAAAATTCAACTCTTATAAATTAAAAATGACAAAACAATGATAAGGAGAGAAATTAAAGAACCATAATATTGATTGAATAGTTGAACGAATTATGGTGTATTAGATAGTTGTTTAGCACTTTGCACGAGAGGCCTTGTTGAGAAATGTATTGATGGGATCATAAATATGACTATGATGTCTCCTACGATGGGTCAATATTTCATTCAGGCCCAACGCACGAACTGCAACGTCCAGAACTGATTAATGGTTAGGCTAGAAATGACACCACGTAGCCATATTTTGAGGACTCCTATTTAAAAATTAGCAGTGTGTCCTGGATTTCAATTTTTCAGATACAAAATTCTGATGTTAAGATTTCAGAACAAATTAAGTAATGACTAATTCCTAAATAACAAGTTAACAACAACAACAACAAAAGTGAGGTATGGGAAGGGAGGATGTTTAAGAAAGACCCTCAGTTCATGAACGTTAAAGATGGAGCAATAGAGAAACAATAGAAACAACAATGTAATAAGACAGTGTAAAGCAAATAATACAACGAATAATGACAGAGATCCAGGGATATGAAACTACAAGAATAGTGCCAATCCTACTACTAATATTAAAGGTGTCTAACGGGTGGGCCGAGCCGGGCCAGGCCGGGTAGACATTTTTTTGAACCGGACGGGTTGGGGGTACGGGCCGGTTCCGGTTAATTGTTAACGGGTTTAACGGGTTCGGGTTTATCCAGGTAAAAATTAACCCGTATGGGTAGGGGTTTTAAGGGGCCGGCCCGGGTTACAGGTATTTCATTTATTTATTTTAAGTTTTTGTACACGTATTGTAATTTATATAAAATATAAAGTAAAATATATAAAGATAACAATGATTATGGAAAAATTGCACTTATAAATTGCAAGTGCAACATGTATTTCAAATTTCAAATTTCAAAATTCAACTCTTACAACTTACAAGTTACAACCAAGTACTAAATTTGACAAGTACTAAATTCAAAGGTTTTGCATTGACCTTGTAAGTTCTTCATAATCAATTTGAACTGATTGTGCTTCTTCTGGAGTGTTAAATTCAGATGGGTTACCATGTGTTAATATATCTCCAAGTTCCTCGT
>ML253464.1:0-14722 GCA_005239495.1 Nicotiana undulata
AGTGATTGACTTGGAAGACTTATACGAGCTGCATTCATCCAGAAGCGTTGCACAGCTACCGGAGTCTCCCTTCTGTGTACTTACATTTTATATCTATTGCCTCTGTCCCATTTATTTCTCGGACAAGAGTTGTATAATTGTATAAATTCTTAGAAACTGCTCATGTACTTGTGTCACCAGGTTCTAGGGATGTGTGAGTCTTGTTTTATTGAATTAAATAGATTTCTTGTTGTGTTTAATTTACAAAAGTTTACATATTTAATTATGAAATGCAATAAAGGCAACGATTTCGAAATTGTTAAACAGGAAGGTATTTCAACTGATTAAGGGATTGGCTTGCCTGATAGTGTGTCCGGCGCCATCACAACCCATAGGTTTTGGGTCGTGACAACGTGGTATCAGATCTCTAGGTTCCCGTAGGTTTCACGAGTCATTAGCAAGTCTAGTTGAGTCTTGCGAATCGGTACAGAGATGTCTGTACTTATCCTCGAGAGGCTACAGAGCTGTTAGGAGTACTTCCCTTCTTGATTCCTCATCGTGCGACTTGATACCTTTAAGGCTTATGCCTATGCTTCTTCCTACTCAATCTTACGCGTCGCGAAGCGCTTGTTATGAATCAAGGGTTGAGAACTTTTAATGATACTATGGATGTGGTGCGAGATGTTTCTCATGTGCAGTTGGTTGGGGTTGTTGTTGTTGCCCTGCAGGAGAATAATATGTTGTTTCAGCTCAGTAATTATGTTTCGGAGGAGTTTGAGGCTATGATCAGGTTGTTACGATGCTTACGATTGGATATCGCACGGTGTTGATAGGATGGTAGGATGCTTTCCCATATGTAGGGGCAATGAATGACTTGAAGGGAGGTCTTCTCAGGGAGTGGTTTCGAGATTCCAGTATTTTAGTTCCAGCGGAGGAAAGGCACTTGGACTATGAACGGTCCGGTTCGGATATATAAAGTAGTAAGCTTGGTGCTATCGAGCAAGGTGGAGTATTCACCTGTGTTGTGGCATCGTTGTTTGATCGAATAGGATATGTTAAATTCATCGATGTTATAGCTCTTCGGCTGCATGAGGTTAGAGTGCTGTGAAGCGGTGCTGAAGAAGCGGTTGTCAGAGATCGTGGTGTGTAGTGGTTATGAATTGAACAGTTACGTCAAATGAAGGCAACTCGAGAAAGATGATCTTCGGAGAGTTCGAAGTTGTGGTGATCTGCTGGCTCAAAGAGCTACAAAGAAGGATGTTGAATTAGGGACGCAATAGAGAAGTACGCGATGAAGGAAGATATGTGAAAAATGATAGTGGTGGTTCCATTTCAAAAAGGCCAGGCGTAAGGAAAGGAAGTCGGGTAGTGCTTAAAGGAATGAGGTTAACCAAAGTGGGGGAGTCCCACCACTTGCAGCTGGGTTGTGGGGTTGTGTCCTCATGGAGTTGCGGATTGTCGGCATATTGGCAAGTTGTTACAGCTAAGGGAAAGGAGTAAAGCGGTAATTGAGCATGGAATTCTATAAATGTGTGCGGGGCTTGTCGACTGTCGTAATATACTTCAGTTGGAAGCATTCAAGTGCTATGGACTGTCAGGTGTAGGCGGGTCCCGGAGATGTTATGATGGTTTAGACCACTGCTTAAGGAATTGCATGTATTGTGATTGTGAGAGCTCACTTGTGAGTTGTTATGGTTCTCATGAATTTAAGTCAGTAAAAAGGGTTCCTAGGTAATGAAGTGTCCACCCGAATGATGGTTCAGGGGTTATGATGGAATTTTGCACCATATCATATTGGCATGTTATGTGCAAAAAGTGGTATGTAACTGGAAGTAAGAATTGAGATTGGTGTGCGGCTTTAACAAGGATATCATGAGCTCGGAGGAGCAAGGGCAAATTATTTGAATGTTTAGAGTAAGCTGGTATTGTCTTCTGTGTCACCTGAGATTGGTGTTTGAGGAAAGAGGCTTTGTATCTTGGTTATGGGTTCTTGATTTGTCTTGCAGCATTTGTGGGATCAGGAGTAAGGATGTGCAGACCTATTGCCTTGTGTGGAAGGACGTGAGAGCATGACCACGGGAAGATTATGTAAGTGTGACTCGTAGTCACCTGATTGATTGAAGATTTGGACCAAGTATAAGGAAATGCAATATTGCTCAATTGAGAATTTATGCCTGGAAGGCGTTTGGTTCAGTTGATGGTGGATTGTGGGGTGTTTTTCCCCGCTATGATTGTTATTCTTGTGTATTATGAGAGGAATTGAGGTATTATGGACCCAGGAAGGCTATCAGCCTAGTTCAGTGCGAGCAGAATCGACTTGAAGTGAATGAATAGATTTAAATAAATTATGGGCTTCATGCGAGTCAGATGTGTTAATTTTAGTATGGCGCTCCTCAAGGAGGGGTATTGGGATATCAGGTGTTGTCCCATCTTCGTCAAATTCATGTGATATTGTGATTGTGCCGTGTGAGTTGTGAAACGGCTTGATAAATTCTTATGTGTTGAGATTTCCGCGTAGCGATGAGGTTAAGTGAGAAGAATGGCTCTTGATATTCAGATTATATATCTCACCTCAGTTGTGCTTGGGTTTTGTGGCATATGGCTCTTGATATTCAGATTATATATCTCACCTCAGTTGTGCTTGAGTTTTGTGGCATATGGCTCTATCAGTCTCCCCAGAATGGTATTATGCACTTAACGTGTTTCTGACCGATATTCAGTGATGTGTATTAGTGAGAAATTAAGCTCCGTGTATATTTCTTTATGTAAGTCTTATGATAGGATCGGGTGGCACGCCGCCATGGGTATGTTATTTGGATCGGAACAGTGTGATGTTGAGCAAGGCTACTGTAATTATTTTCTTGTGTTTTACTTCATAATTTTCTGAGGAAAGTTCATATTAGTTGCGTGAGTTGAGTAGTCCCTTCCGGAGTCATTTCTTTATGTGTCATGTTCGAATTGTGGCCTATTGGCGCATTGTGGCATCGCGTGAGGCTAATGGCCGTGTTTGGGGTGATTGGTTGTCTTAGCAGTTCATACTGGGTAAGACAAAATTTATAAATCTGGGATCGGTGTGATAAGACTATGCAAGTACATTACAGAACAATCACCATCATTGGTTGTAATGAGATGATGATCTTAGTCAGGAGCAAGGATTTCAATGTTTAGTTACCTTTGCAGTTGGTTAGGAATTTCTACACATTTCCTCTATTGTGGTTGTATCGTCAGCATTATAGCAGGATGTGTGTGTGTATCTTATTAAGTGCATTGAGAGTATCAAATTCGTAGAATTCTGGCTGTTAAGGTTCAGGAAGCGTCATTGTGGTCAGATGATGGATTATGCGGTGTATGGTGCTGATTCAGCAAGGATACACAGTTGTGTTCTGATGCCTCATGTGGTAGTTGATACGGTGCGCATATTAGAATCAGGCATGACAGAGAATTTCAAGTGTTGGAACTGGGGTCTGAGTTTAATATATGGAAAAAAATGGAATATCTTCATATTTTATCAAGTTAATGTGTTCAAATGGGTTGTGTCAGCACGGGCAGGTGCACGAGGTGTTAAATAGTGATTCCAGGTAATTTTGGGGCAGTTCCTGGCACGTTCAAGGACGAACGTCTGTTTAAGTGGGGGAGAATGTAACGACCCGATCGGTCGTTTTGAGATCCAGCGCGTCGTTCAGTAGTTGGGAGTCATGAACAACTTCATTTCGGGTATTGTGACTTGTGGGTATTGTCAGAGTTGAAATTTAGGGGGTTCAGGGTAAAATTGAAAGGAAATGTTTCATTTCAGAAGCCTTAAGTTGAGGAAATTGAGTAATACTGGAATTTTGAGTAAACGGTGATGACCCAAAAGGTCATCTTACGTAAATTTAATTATGACTGTGTTCCGAGGCCCCGAAAGCCTCCTTCAATCTCACCTCGATGTGCGTGCGCAGCCCGGGCGAGTAGCTGGGAAGCCTTTATGTGGAAACTTGATAAAGTTATGATAATTAGTTGAATAAAGTTGACTTTGGCCAATATTTTTGGTGAACGGACCCGGATCCGTGATCTGACGGTCCCGAAAGGTCCGTAGGAAAATATGGGACTTAGGCGTATGCCCGGAATCGAATTCCGAGGACCCAAGTCCGAGAAATTAATTTTTAAAGGAAATCGTTTTATGAAAATATTAAAGGCTTATGAAAAATGAACCTTGATGTAAAACCTGTGCGGCCGGGCCTGTATTATGATTCCGGAGCCCAGAACAGGTTCAGTGTTATTTAAGTTATCTGTGAAATTTGGTAAGAAACGGACTTGATTTGACGGGTTTCGGATCAAAATGAGAAAATTGGAGTTAATGAAGTTTTGAGGATTTTTAAAGAATTTGAAATTTGGCTTGAAATGTGATTTTATGTTCCCGAGGTCCGAATGAAATTCCGAGACCGGGAATAGTTCCGTTATGTCATTTATAACTTGTCTGCAAAATTTGAAGTCATTCCGAGTATTATAGGCCGGTTCGACGCATTGAAGTGAATTCTAGAATTTCTTAAGTTCTTCAGTTGGTTCAATTTGGTTTTGGGATTGAATTTTGAGTAAACGATCTGGGAATCAGGATCTGAAGGTTCCAGTAGGTTCGTATGATGATTTCGGACTTGGGCATATGTCCGGATCGGGATTTGGATAACCCAAGAGCGTTTCGGTGTATATTGTGGAGGTCAGCATTTTTGAAGAAGTTTCCTAAGTTTGGCTTGAAGCGCATTTCAATGATATTGATGTCCGTTTAGGATTCCGAGTTTGGGAATAGCTCCGTATGGTGATTCTGGAGTTGGGAGCGCGATCGGAAGTGAACTCGGATGTCCGGAGGTCATTTTGAAGTCATTTGGCTAAAGATAGAAATTTGAAGGTTTTTGAGAAGTTTGACCGAGAGTTTGACTTTTTGATATCGGGGTTGGATTCCAATTCCGAAAGTTGGAGCAGGTCCGTAATATCGAATATGACTTGTGTGCAAAATGTGTAGTCAATCGGACGTGATTTGATAGGTTTCGGCATCGGATGTAGAAATTGAAATTTCAAAGTTCATAAAGTTTGAATTTTAGTGCGATTCGAGATTTCGGCGTTGTTTGATATGATTTGAGGCCTCGATCGAGTTCGTATCATGTTTTGGGACATGATGGTATAATTGGTTAAGGTCCCGATGGCCTCGGGTGGATTTCGGAAGGTTAACGGAATGAATTTTGGACAAAAGAAAGAAGGAAAATTGCAGAAACTTTCTGCAGATTATGGACAGCAATTAGTGCGCGAGGAGCCTATTTTGGAAGCTTATATATCGAAATCTATAAGGCATCTGAAAATGTGCGAAACATGAAAGTTGTAGCCCTTGCAATCGAGTTTGCAGAATGTTAAACTATGCATCATTTGGACATTTGTACTAAAATGTATGATCGGTTGAATGTGGCTGGTCGAGCAATTTCGATAGAATCTCCAGATGCACAGGGCCGACTTTGGAAGGTCATATCTCGGGATATATAAAGAGTTATATGGTGCAAAACCTATCAAATTAAAGATAATCGAGTCTAGTTTCTAAATCCTCAAACTGTTTGTTATTTGGATATTTCTACAAGAATTTATGGGTGTCTTAACAGAAGGTGTTCAACAAGGGAATTTTAATAGGATGTACAACCTGTACAGCACAAGTGCAAGGTACAACCCGGTGAAGCATGGGCAGATTCTTTAAACACGAATTTGGCCCATTTTCTTCACTTCTTTCATTTGGCTTGGATGATTTTGGAGAGCATTTCAAAGGGGATTTCATCAAGCATCAAAAGTAAGTTGTTTCTACTTATTTTCAAGTTAAATACAAGATTTATTACATAGATTTGATATGAAAATTGGGGAAAAATGTGGGAATTTGCTAAGAAACCTATAATTTGGAAAATGTGATCTTTTGCCATGATTTAAGCATGAATTTTTGACGTAAATTGTATAATTGAATTAGTAAGCTTCAGGTAGATATTTTCTTCAAGAAATTTCGAGGTCCGAGCACGTGGGCGTGAGGGCATTTTGGTCATTTCATTGAGCCGGGCTGAGGAACTTTGTAATTTGAATTGGTTATGATCTATTGAGTATATTTTCATTGAATTATCATTATTTGGATAGTTTGGGAGCGTGCACATCCATTTTTAGTCGTCGTAGAGGCTTGGAAGCCGGTGATGAATCTTCGGAGCGAGGTGAGTCTCCTTTCTAACCTCGTAAGAGGGAAATTGTCCCTCTAGGTAACCTTGTTTGCTATGTGATCTTGTTTGGGGGCTACGTACGCACCGAGTGACGAGAGTCCGCACGTAGTGGCTATTACTGCTTCGTCCCGGTAGTTAGGACACATCATGTTCATTGTTTTTCCCTGTTATAACATAGATATGACTTGTATACTTGTGTGATTGGTACTGTTGTCTTTGAACGTTTTGATACTTGGCTTGACTTAAGAGTGATAAGAAAATCACGGGATGGGATCGGGCCGTACGCCACGGCGAGATTGAGACTACCATGGTGGTATTGGGCCGTACGCCACGGCGAGATTGAGTACCATATGTGAGCGGGCCGTACGCCACGACGGATACCAAACTTGTTTGATTTGAGATTGTTATTTGATGCCAGATATTAATGTACTTGATTATTTGTTTACTTGCCTACAATTTTCCTTACATCCTGCTTACTTTATTACTTTTGGACCTTAGTGAGTATCAAGTCGACCTCTCGTCACTACTTCTTCGAGATTAGACAGGATACTCATTGGGTACATATATGTATATGTACTCATACTACACTTTCTGTGCATTTTGTTGCACATGTACCTTTATAGTACAGTGATTGACTTGGAAGACTTATACGAGCTGCATTCATCCAGAAGCGTTGCACAGCTACCGGAGTCTCCCTTCTGTGTACTTACATTTTATATCTATTGCCTCTGTCCCATTTATTTCTCGGACAAGAGTTGTATAATTGTATAAATTCTTAGAAACTGCTCATGTACTTGTGTCACCAGGTTCTAGGGATGTGTGAGTCTTGTTTTATTGAATTAAATAGATTTCTTGTCGTGTTTAATTTACAAAAGTTTACTTATTTGATTATGAAATGCAATAAAGGCAACGATTTCGAAATTGTTAAACAGGAAGGTATTTCAAGTGATTAAGGGATTGGCTTGCCTGACAGTGTGTCCGGCGCCATAACAACCCATAGGTTTTAGGTCATGACATTACTAGTTCAAATACACAATTTACTCAAATATTCATGCTCAATTCGTGGTTAAAATCCAATTTACTAAATTTCTAGGTTTTATTCAAAAATCCCAATTTTCCCACAATTTTCATGTTCAAGTGCATGTAATAACCTTGTATTTAACTTGGATATAAGTAGAAACAACTTACCTTGTGATCCTTGATGAAATTCCCTCCTTGAAGCTCCTCAAAATCGCCCATACCGAATGAAAATAGGAGGAGGAATGTCCAAATTCCCGTTTAAAAATAATCTGCCCAGGCCGATATCTGCACCTGTGATCAATTTCTCGCACCTGCGATTCCGCAGGTGCGCCCAAACACCAGCACCTGCGGCCTCCTCAGTCCCCAACCAAAACTCACACATGTGTGCTACTATTGGCATATGTGCCTTCGCAGGTGCGGAAATTACATCACACCTTTGCTCCCAGCCAAGCCACCAAAATCTCGCACCTGCGGCGCCCAAGGTTGCACCTGCAGATCCGGACCTGCAGCTCCGCACCTGCGGCCAAAGCCTCGCAGGTGTGGTCACACAATATGACAACAACCTCAGCTTTCTTAAACTTCAAATATTGATCCGTTAATCACCCGGAATCCACCCGAGGCCCCCGAGACCCCGTCCAATCACACAAACCTATCCCAAAACATGACACGGACTTGCTCGAGGCCTCAAATCACATCAAACAACATCGAAACAGCGAATCTCTCTCCAATCCAAATCTTTAAGAACTTAGAATTTCAAACTTCTACATACGACACCGAAACCCATTAAATAACATCCTATTGACCCCAAATTTTGCACGCAAGTCATATTCGACATTACGGACCTGCTCAAACTTTCGGAATCGCATTCTGACCCTGATATCAAAATTTCCACTTCCGGTCGGATTTCTAAAAAACCTTCAATTTTTTATCTTTAGCCAAACGACTTCAAAATACCCTACGGACATCCGAATTAACTTCCGATTGCGCTCTCAACTACAGAATCACCATACGAAGTCATTCCCAGACTCAGAATCCCAAACGAACATCAATATCACTGAAACGCACTTCAAGCCAAACGTAGGAAATTCCTTAAAAAATGCTGACTTCCACAATATACGCTGAAACGCTCCCGGGTTATCCAAAACCCGATCCGTACATACGTCCAAGTCATAAATCATCATACGAAGCAACTGGAAAATTCAGATCCTGATTCCGAGGTCGTTTACTCCAAATCCTATTCTTAGCCGATTATTCCAACTTAAGGCTTCCGAAATGAGAACTTTCCTTTAAATTTAACTCCGAACTTCTCGAATTTCACCTCCGACAATACGCACAAGTCATAATACCTGAAATGAAGTATTTCATGACTTCCAACCACTGAACGACGCGCTAGAGCTCAAAACGACCGGTCGGGTCGTTTTAGGCTATATGTTAAACACCCAATTAATTTGATAAAATAATTTATAAAAATAGCTAATAAATGATAAAAAAAAACTATTTATGCATGAAAATGATTTAAAATAATTATTTAATATTATAGAAATATAAAAGGTTATTTTCTTGTAAAATAAGGTAATTATGCACATATGGGCTATAATTGCAAAGTTATTGCAATTATAACCTGAAAAAAGTAAATATGGCTATTCATGAAATAATTAAAGCTCAGTAGAAATATAAATGATAAAATTAAGCAATAAAATTTTTATAGAGTCATTTGTGATACAATTAGTAATTATTTATTTAATAAGAAGGGATAAATTAATTAAAAATCATTTTAAAATTGCGGAACAGTATGGAAAAATATTAATCTATGCTCATCCATTGTTTTGAAGATATATATGCATTTTGAAAATAATATAGGAAAAATTGGTTATCAACACCAAATAATTGGCAATCTTTGCTAGAGCTTTTTATGCAGGTATTTTTTCTTAGCCTCGTCACTACCTCATGGTGTTTAGGCTCGACGTTTATGGAGTGCATTGGGTCCATTGTACTCATACTACACTTCTGCACTTCTTGTACAGATTTAGACATTGGTACCAGCAGAGTCTCGAGAGGTGCTTACTGATACCATATAGACGACTCGAGGTGGAGCTGTTTACCATTTGCAGGCCTTATAGTCATCTTTTTATTTCTTTTTACTATTTTTAGCTTCCAAACAAAATTTCTAGGTAACTCTAATAGGCTGTGACTGCCCGTCTTGGGATGGTTGATCATTAGTGTTTATCTTTAAACTTTCTACGCACGTTTATGAGTTACCGTTACTCTATATTATCATCTATTTGTCAACTGTTTGTTTCATTTCATCCATATTCATAGTTTTGTGTTGGATCGCCTATCAAATGGTGCGTGCTAGGCGCCATTATATCCCCGTGGGTTGGGTTGTTGGTTTGCGACATTGCTGTCAAATTGTTGCAAATTCGGAAGTTGATAGCCAGCATGCATCTTCAAGTTGTCAATTATTTGCGTATGCAACTTTGCATTTATGAGAACATGTTTGTCTCGTGGCTAAAAATTTTCTTTAATAGCCTCGATGATGAATTCCTTCAACTACTCAATAGGAATCAAACATACCATGCAGAATTGGATATCCTTGGTCGTTATTTCTTGGTTTGCGGATGGCTTTTTTCTCTCTTGTGACTCATGAAGCTTCAAATGTGCTTCTGCGAATTTTCCTACTTGTAGCATGTATAAAGAGGATATCCCTTCTTTAAAAGAATATTATGCGGAAACATGAGATGACTTGAATGGTATGTGAAACTATTATATTCCTACCATTTCAGCTTCACTCCTCTTGATTTGGCCAACATTTTCAAGGAAACTATAAATCCATTTTTTATTAAGCCTCCTTAATAGTATGAGATTTGGAATAGATCTTCATTGCGGCCTTCTTAGTAGTTTTGAACTTTGAAGAGAAGATATGAGATGTGAAGATAGTCACACTAGGTGTTCCAAAATTTCTAACAACTAAATTTCATTCCTGACAATTAAATAATCAACACAAAAAATAGTGACAAATAACAATCTTTGTATTTCAATAAATTATGTGCGTTATAATTTCTAGACTATCTTGTATACAGCTAAAACCGGAGAGCCTGATTTTGAGGACACTATGGCATTTCGCGCCCGACCTTGAGAAGCTCAGAGCAGAGTCAAAGCTTGACCCAGAGGGAGCATATCAAAGGTTCCCTATGCTCGACCTCGGGGCAGTATAAATTGATGACCATCATAGAAAGACGGGAAATTCTCAAGGGCACGTGCTTAGAGCTGACCAAGTCTGTAAGAATAGTACAAGTCCTTACCAAGCTATTAAATAGTTGTACCAGCTGTATTTCTTTGTAATAATTACCTATATACTATGTTGGGATTCCCCCTCCTATATAAAGGGGACCTTTGTCATTTTTTGGACACAGGAATATTCAATACAAAAAGAACATTCTCTGCTTTCTTATCTAAACGTTCTCAAACAATTGTTCCTCATATTTATTACCGTCAATTTATTGTGTTCCTTAATAGTTCTTCATTTATTACTCATTATTGACCATAAAGGGCTATCCTCGATGCCTCAAATATCGTTACTGTCTTCAACGACAGCCCGCTGCTAAGCTCTATTACCTGACCTCGAGGCCCTGTTCTAGCCAACTCGAGGTCCCGCTTTTAATAACCTTGGTTTGCATATCTTACTTTCTTTACTCTTACTTAGCATCTATTGCCTAAACAACTAGAATTAAAATAAATCACATATTTTTAGAACCATAAAATCAAATATAATTGTAATTACCATTTTCAAGGTAAACAGTTTGGCGCCCACTGTTGGTCAAAAAATAATAGTGATTGTTTTAGTGCTGGTTTATTCTTCATACTTTTTCTTGTCCAAGAATCTTTGATTTGAGGTCATGAAACCTTTTTTTAACGTATTATGAATTTTGGCACGCCTTTTTGAGGTCTTACAGATTCGATGTTGCCTCGTAGAGGGCTTATGGGCTCGAGGTTGCCTCGTAGAGGGCTTATGGGCTCGAGGTTGCCTCATTGAGGTCGTACAAGCTCGAGGTTTCCTCATTGAGGGCTTACGATCTTGAGGTTGACTCATTGAGGGCTGACGATCTTGAGGTTGCCTCATTGAGGGCTTGTGATTTCGAGGTTGCCTCATTGAGACCTTACGAGTTCGAGTCTAGATGGATCAGTGAGTTTACCGTTTGACGAGAATGCCCGAGTGTCCAGGAGCTTTTGGCCCTGTATTCGTTTCTTGTGAAAATAGCAAACTTCTTCGAAGCATAAAGCGTTTTGATGTGTCACGACCCAAATTCCTACTCAGGTCGTGATGGCGCCCAACGCCGGAGTCAGGCAAGCCAACACCAGTTTGCTATTGAGGTTACTTTACTTATTAGGATATTCAAATACTTGTCAAAGTTTAAGTTAGGAAATCATTTAAAGAAAAACAGTCAAGCGATGCAACTTGATTAAATGAAACTCAAAAGATTGTTTGCCAACATATACAATATAGAAAAATACTAGGAAAGCCAACTACGTGCCAAGACCTAGTGTCACAAGTCCACAGGCGACTAGTGGAATATACAAAATAGACAAAATAAATGTACAACTGTCTGAAGGGGTAGACAGAAATATCCAAAAGAATAGTAGAAACTCCACAGAGCTGTTGAGGAACGCCAGGAAGAACAACTCACCGTGTAGTCTAATCCAGATAGTACCCTCAAGATCGCACTCCGGTAGGATAACAAGATACACCTGCCTCAGAACCTGTACAATTAATACAGAAGTGTAGCATGAGTACATATAAACAAATATGTACCCAGTTAGTATCCCGTCTAAACTCGAAGAAGCAGTGACGAGAGGTTGACGTGATACTTACTTGGGTAAATAACCGATAATATGATTAAATAAAGCTAGACAGGAAGAGTAGTCATGAAAATTACTAAGGCATGAAGTATCAATTATATAAAACTGCAATTTATTCTCATGAGTCAAGTAGTAATTATCACAAAAGTCTCAAGTTCCCCTTACACATGGAGTAATTTATTTAATAATAACAAGACTCTCAGTCAAATACATAGCACATAATATGCCGAAGCGTACGGCCGAAGCGACGGGAAAATAAATGTGCACTGCCGAGGGTCGAGCGGACAAAGCATAGATGCATCTATTACCCCACTCGCGTATCGATCATGCGATGCAGTTGACATAAATATAAGGCTACCTCGCTCACGAATCATACATGCGACACGGGTGCTCGTAGACATACACAGAATTGTCACGAAATTAAGGAATTTATCATGGGTTATTCTTGAAATCAGAGATTTAAGCGCTTAAACTTACACATAGCTTCCTAATATCCTCATGTAAATTTCAAAGATAATAAGCAACTAGGAACACATGTAAAGATGTAGGTAAGGCACAAAAAGGCATGCTTGTGAAATCCAAATTCTACCCGACACAACATAGTAGTAGCTACGCACGGACTTTCGTCACTTTGCCCGTACGTAACCCCCGCAAATAAGGACAAATCAATCATTTACATTTACCTATGGGGACAATTCCCTCTTACAAGGTTGGAAAGGAGACTCACCTCGCGTAGAACCTACTTCCCGAACCAAGAACGCGCCCGAAACTCCAACCTTCACATCCGAGGACTCGAAACTAGTCAAATTATATATGAATACGTCAATGTTCACTATAGAGTATGAAATTCTCCTATTAGTTTAGCTAATTCATCATTCTTGAAGAAATCCAAAAAAAATACACCCCCGGGCCCACACGCTCGGATTCCGAATATTTTTGAAGAAAACACTCACCCATAACCTAAGGATCATTAATATATGGTTTTGCATGGTTTCATGGTAAAAAAGCGGTGAAATTCTCTAAAGTTTATCAACCCTAGGTTTCCACTCTAACCCCTTTTTATTTACACTAATTGGGTGTTAATCTACCTAAGATTTGATGTAATAAACCAACATTTAAATGGAAATTACTTACCTCTTAGTAGCTAGGCCGGATACCCTCTTGAGAGCTATCAAAATCACCTAAGGTGGAGAAGAAAATTGTGAAAATTGGTTAAGTCCCGTATTAAATGAGCTCACTGCCTTCAGTGATCTCGCACCTGCGGCTCGAGGACCGCACCTGCGAGCCAAGGTCGGACCTGCGGAAGTGGCCTAAGAGGCCCAGCTGCGGAGGAAATCACGCACCGGCGGGTCTGCTCCTGCGAAAAGAGGCCTGCACCTGCGATTTTGGACCAACTCCCCTGGGGTCGCACTTGCGGAGCCTTGACCACAGGGGCGGTCTCACACCTTCGACCTGGGCAACCGCACCTGCGGTCACACCAGATCTGGTGCACCAGCAGCTGAAGCTGCTGGTTTTTGGCTTCGTTTTGTGTCCGGGAGGCACCTGGGCCCAACCGAGCCCCCGTGCAACTATACCATCAAGTTCTAAATCATATTACAGAGTCGCTCGAGCTTTCGGAACACCCAAAACAACGCTGAAACTCTAAATCACACCTCAAAACCCCTAGAATCAAACTTAAGAATTTCTAAGTTCTTGAATTTAGTTTCAATGCGCCGAACCAACCTTTACTACTCGGAATGACACCAAATTTTGTATGCAAGTCATAAATGACATAACGGGACTATTCCCGGTCTCAGAATTCCGTTGGAACCTCGATAACACAAAAACACGTTCCAAACCAACTTATGAACTTAAGGAAACTCTATTTTCGCTATTTGGCGTCGAAACGCTCCCGGGTCACCCAAAACCCATTCCGGACATACGCACAAGTCCGAACTCCTCATACGAAGCTACTGGAATAGTCGAAACTCGAGTCCGAGGTTGGTTGCTAAAAATGTTGACCGAAGTCAAACTTGGCCAAAAAGGCCAATCTTTAGCAAGTGTTCCTATACAGCTCTAAACACTTATGAATCCTGAACCACCCGTCCCTGCAAGTCATAAATCCCTATAAGCCGCTACGAGAAGTCTTATCTAGGGGAACGGGGTCCGAATACGCAAAACGACCGGTCGGGTCGTTACATGATGACAAAAGATACTCCTTCGATTAATTTATACAAGCGTACATGTTTTCGCCATTGAGAGTTCGATTATTCAATGCGGACACGGTTCATTCGACCCTTTGGTCCGATACAACATTCTCATGTCTAGACCCTCTTTTGCATGTTTTAATTTCTTTGAGGAGGTGACCTTCCGGGGGGATGCCCCCCAATATTAGAGGTTGATCAAAGAGAAGCCTTGAATAATTGATGAGTTCTCCTTAGGTAGAATATGGGTTGTCGGTANCTCCTCATACGAAGCTACTGGAATAGTCGAAACTCGAGTCCGAGGTTGGTTGCTAAAAATGTTGACCGAAGTCAAACTTGGCCAAAAAGGCCAATCTTTAGCAAGTGTTCCTATACAGCTCTAAACACTTATGAATCCTGAACCACCCGTCCCTGCAAGTCATAAATCCCTATAAGCCGCTACGAGAAGTCTTATCTAGGGGAACGGGGTCC